>JABFPN010001239.1:0-31403 GCA_022817305.1 Leptoteleia sp. ZL-2020
GGGGGCGGCGGTTCTTCAATTAAAAAGCTCGCTTTTGTTAATTGTTCCGGGCGTATCAATACGCGGACGTGGGATTAATTAATAACGGAATGGAAGGGTCGTCGCGAGCGACACTCGGCGGGTCGCGGCGATTGCAATCTAAGAATTTCTCATTAGCAAATAAAGGTTCACGGATTCGAAATTGCTCTCCGCTTCGTAAATAGATGGACATTTAGATCTTGGCTGCGCGGCAGTCGGGGGGTGGGGGGTGGGGTACCGGGGGGGAAATTCTTAATATTCGTCTCGAAATATCGAGTAAATAGAAACGAAGAGAAAATTACGCGCAAACTATAAGGCACCTTCGAGACTAGGTAAGAAGGCGTTCTCGTCATATATTTCTTACGTTGTATCGAACAACGAGCGACATCGCTCAAGAATATTTTCGCCTTGTAAATATCATCTATATTTACGACGTTATATTTAGTATAGCGACGTGCGACACTTACTGTGAAGACGGCGAGATGAGGTGGGTGTGTCAGTGGTACTCGCATACTACCAGAGACAGTCTTTCATTTCGAAGCATCGACACTCACGCTGCATAAATCATTGAATTTCGGTGAAAATTAGACTCGGCATTTCGCCGCCGTCAGGGACCAATATGTTTGATCTCGCGAGTGCGCACGCCCGACAATGCAATTAATGGTGGGATCTTTTGAATATTTGGAAACCCATAAAAACGGGGTCCGTAAACAAGTCGCGACGCGTCTCATTAATGAGCATTTTACATCGACTGGAGAGACAAATGTATGGACGAGAGCATTGGTCGTGACGTTTCTAAAATTAAATGACTCGTCGCAGGAAGTTTGCGTGTTATTACAGATTTTTTCGATCCGGATGTCAATTTCATTTACGGCAGGAAATTGTTTGAATTGTCAAGATGTTTTATTATCGTTTGACAGAATGCGTACATGTATTTGCAATTTCAATGTTTTCGATGATTTCTGTAGTTTACGCTGCGTCGTGACGGTCCGAATTAGATATGTGAATTTTGCGATGGTTATATTTCGGATGATAACTTTTTTTTTGGTTGTTATCAGGATGTAAACAATTTAGATGGATATTGTAAATAAATTGTTGGGGTATTACGCATTCTTATGAAACTGATTCTAATTAAAAATGTTCCCTTTCGTTCAAGTGGGAGCTCCATTATGACATTTGCTTAATTTAAATGGAAATGAATAATTTGTTTCGCAAACTCATTTGATTCAAAACGATTTTGGAATAGAAGGATAATGTTTTGAGTTCAACAATATGCTTTTAAATAATTGAAAATTGAAAAGGAGATGGTAGATATTATAATGGTTATGTCTCTTCTGTTGGGCGTAAATAAATAAATATTTAATTATTATAAGGATTTGTGTAATTTAACTACAATGTAACAGAAATGTTAGTTTCATTTTTTTTTTTAAATTCAAGTATAGATGTAGATATGACGGAAACATTTGGCAATTTGAAGACGCTCATTTATTTATTTAAATTTACAAAAAATTTGTCGTAGTTATTCGTATGAGTGATGCAATGAGGATTGACCTTCATCTTTAGTTTATTTTGTGTCGACTGTACACTTATTGATTGGACAAAAATCAATGTATAATTAAGATAATTCTCATCTATTGTTTTATTTTAAATTATTATTTGCACACAAGTGATAAACATAAATTGCATTCAAACTGAAACAGATTGAAACTTGAGAAGGATCGAAAACTTGGGAAAGGAAAGAGAAAAAGAATAACCCCCCCCCCCTGCGCGGGTGCTTAAACAATTCACCGAAAAGTCGGATTTCTCGAAAATAACACTCGGGGAGAGGGCTAAGCAAGCAAAATCGGAAGTGAGATATCACATTGAGAAAATAAACATGAATGATTCGGTTGGTCTTTCGATCGTGGACGTATGATCTCAGGCTTGATTCTATATTAAGACGTCACGAAGTGAACTCGTACGTCGTGGTAGCGACGTTGTCATGAAAATAACTATGGTGTCTCGTATAAGGACACTCGGTGGAACTGGTCGTAGACACAAAGCCTGATCGTTTTGGCATAAGTCAAAACTTTCGGCATGCGAACACATGGTTTGCGGCCTCTCGCCTCCTCGTCTTTTTTTCGCCCCGACCGTTCACTTTCTCTCAGTCCTCCGCTGTTTGCTCGGTCTAACTGTCCCTCATCTCCTTGCCTCCCTCGCATCCACTCAGACAACGACTGTCGCTTCGCAAAGACGCTAAGTTTATTTCTGAGTCAATTAGGCTTGTTTATTTGTCATAGTATCTTTCGAAGTAATTATACATCTGTTGATAGTTAACGACATACCTTGCGGACAGGTGCCACGTATCGTTGACAAACGATATTCATTTTTGCGAACTTTGACGGGCGCAAAGCGAAATTGGGATTGTCTTGAAATATAGGTTCCGCGTTTCATTTGGGCGGATAATTTGGACGGGGTAATCGGTTACGCGTTAAATCAGCGTTGCTTGAAGAATCTAAGACGTGTCGTCTCATTATTCGGAACCGTCGGCAATTAAGCGCGTCGCGGGCCATCTTCTTCTATAATGGCACACAAAGAAGATCGGCGGAGGTTCGCTTAAAGAAATATATCGGACGGTCTGGACGTGTACAAATGCGTCGATGAATAACCAAGTCATTTTATTTAGAGAACCGATCCGTCTTTTCACCAGGGGTCGTTAGAGCGGCTAACCTGTACGGGGTCTCCAGGAATAGCCGAAGTTAAATGCTTTACACTTCTTAAGGAGACGTTGCGCCGGCTTCGAGCATAAAGGCCTCAGTATTTTGGGTAGGTCGCGACAGGAAATTGAATCAATTTTCTGCGCTCTTTTAATTGACCCTTCGCCTTTATTTATAATAGCAGTCAACTTTCCCGGTAGGTGTTGAATTTTGCATTAATGGGCATTTTTATACGAGGAGAAAATAGTTTAGCAAATAAGTGCCATACTTTAGAATGACGCTGACTTGGTATCGTAAGAAAGATGAGAAGTTCAATTGTAAAGCTACATCGTTGACTGTGGATATTCGTTTCGTTAATTTGCAGTGATTTGTATGTACGTAGACTGAGGAAAAAGTTGCGTTAAAAATTATTATATTGTATCAAAATGTTGTGTCAAATGACCTCTTCCCGTCATGTTTAACGTGCCGTTTAATTGTTTATCTTACAACTGCTATAAACAATCTTTGTCCATACGTTCTCATAATATATTATAATTTTTAGTGCAAGTTATTTCTCAGTGTAATACTTTTTAAATCTAATATTTAATTTAGATCAAAATATTTTGATTTATTGCAAAACATTAGGAAACTTTGATTTTACTTGCTGCGTAGTTCAGTTGGTACTTATAAATAAGAAATCAACTAACGTATATTTCCCAGTTCGTTAGAAAGAGCAACTTTTTGTACCAAATCACAAAGCACTTTCGTAAAGTGCTGATATAGTTTATTCTTTGGAACTGTCAGCTTGATTTCATTAAACTTTAACCGAAATATTAGTGATTTTTATAAGTAGAAGATATAAACAATAAATCTTTTAGTTTATTGATGACGTATCATATTTTTATTATAAAAGAATTAAAAAAATAAAAGGGAATATTTATACATACTCCTTTTTACTTTAATAATATATAATATCAAAAGTATGGTCATCGAGAGTCCAGTTTTCAATAGGGAAAACTAACGAAATTCGAGAAAATTATACCTTTAACGAGTACCTTGCTTAGTTAACGTATTATAATTGTTGACAAATACACGCTCGCGATATATTATTTGTGCTTGTAAGTTAACGAGAATTCTTCAACTGGCTGTTTTTAATGCTACCAAACTTACCTCTGACTTATTCCTTTCGTTCGGTTGAACGTCCAGAATGCAGTGTACTACAATTACCGAGACAAACAAGTTGAGCATTGCTTTTTACGAGGCGTGCAAGAAGGAATAGGTGAGGGGGTTCTCCTTGTGTTCCGCGTTTGCAGTTCATGACATGATCCATCGTAGACATAATACAACCGGCAACAACGGGGGCGGCATGCAAAATAAGACGAGTAAGTGGAATGTATGACCGATACACGAAGCGTGGTCTGCAAGAGCTTAACTGGAAGCATGCATCGAGTTTTCGGACGGTAGGGTTGCAGATTCTAACTAGAGATATGGCCAGCCTTTGTCGTGCCAAAACTCTCGCGCTCGACGCAAGAAGCATGATGCATGTGCCGAGATTACTTATCCTAGGGTTCATCCTTATGCTTTCATCAACCGTGCAGTAATTGATATCGATTTTTTCGTATAGCTAATTGGAAACGATCCGCACCAGTTTCAGCGCTGTTTGACCTTTTAATATTTAAACTGTGTGACAGACTATTTGGTACACAATTTTAAATCGAATTCGTTTCAAATTCAGTTCATCTTATAATTTAACCCCCTTCTCATCGTTCTTAAGACATTGGCCACCGTATTTTTCTTTATTTATTGATTTTAATTTGAAAAAAAAAAAAAAACAATTTATTTAATTTACAATCTTCACAAAAATACCGGATATCTTAATCGCTATACATTTTAAAAAAAGATTAAGTTATGTATAGCATCATCATTAAAGACCTATGCATATAAATTGTTCATAAAAACAAGGGAAATTGCATCTATAATTATCTAGAGCAGAATCTAATGGCATTGCACTATTTCCTGACGTTTGCTTGTTTATGAAAACCACTAGTCCGGCAGCACTTTCGCGACTTGGTGAGCGGCAGATTTTGCGTATTATAATACGGACATTTAGTCTGGAAATCCAATGGCGTAAAACCGTTAAATAAAGTCCACATTAATTTGGAGGCGGCGAAAAGAAGAGCGCGCGAAGACACTTAATCGTCTAGGTCGAATCGCGCGTTTACGCGCGGCGTTATGAATTTCGTGGCGCGTAGCGGTTGTCGCTGCGGCCAGATATTATTGGATCGAATGCATCACGTCAAACGATACGTGAAATAAGTTATAGGTTAGTGGCTGCATTGGCACCGCTCTTGACAGCCTATTCCTGGAATGTCTGGCTCGCATTGGCGGCAAAGGGTGGGAACGTGATTCGTGCCTGAAACAGATGCGCGGCTACTATGTTGCAGCATTGCTTCGGTGCACTTCGCACTTAATGTATGCATTTAATTTTCCTCGCTGCAGTTGCACCGCCTCAAAGGCACGCTCGCATTGTGATCGGCATTGTCGTTCGCGCATAAATATTTTCCGCCGGCGACGAGCTAATTCCACGTCGCACGTTTATTTTCGGCACGTCGCACCAACCGATGGGAAATGACGTGCCGAACAAAAGACCATCGACTCTGGTAGGAGTCTGGCCGGACACCGGCACAGGTTAGCCGTGCTCCGGCCGGAGTTTTGCCGGGGCGGCGGTCAGCGGGCTCCCCCGTCCGGCCAAAGTTGCGGGGCTCTCAGCGCGCCGCCGAAATTGTTCGCCGCGATGCGCCACTGGCGCGATTCAACGACTTTGAGCCTTTAATTAAACGATTGACAGGTAGAGCGAGCGCGCGGCTAACTCGAGCGGGCGAATTAGACCGGCTGAAACGTCGCTATTTTTGACTTTCGGGACGGATAACTCGTTGAAACAGAGACGAACGAGACAGGGGAAGAAATCTCCCGGTGTCTCTCGGTCTCTTTCTTTCTCTCTTTCTCTTTCGTGGTGGGCGTCGCACATTAGTGATAAATTGGAGCAGATCACAGTCGTATCTTCGCGCAGCCCGTATCTTCCGGGTATCGTTGGCCAAATTGTCGCGATCACCTTTTTGGAAAGAGCCGTCCCCGATCTAAAGATACCGGCTCGCGCGAACCACGCGAGTCATCTTCATCGATTGCCAATAAATAATGCCGCGTGGTTGGAAGAGAGAGATAGAGAGAGAGAGAGAGAGTGAGTGAGAGCCATTCGGCTCGAGGCTGAATTTATTTCAGCACACAATCATTCGCGCGGGCAAAATATGTCGCGACGCTCGTGGCCGACATCAAAACTTGGCTTTGATCGTTGTGAATTATCGCGATCGTTTTTCAAGCTGATGGCTTCGACGAAAGTGACAGTTTCCCTTTGATTTTCGAAATTGTGTTCGAATGGCGCTCATACGTCGCGGCAAGAATTTACGCTGTATTTTTTCTTCTCAAAGTCCCGTCTTGTCAAATAAGTTCCTCGGCGACATAACATTTTGACACGTAATTTTATTTGCACATCATTGTGGAAAGTGATTTGCGATAAATCGCTTTTAGTTTCTGCATTCCTTTTTTTATTTTATTCGAATGGGATATTGTAAATTTCGAGTAATTATGTAATATCTTAGGAATTTATGGGTTATAACCTTTGTTGACGGACTTGTAAAAGTATATTTATTGTGTTACTTGCAATTGTTCATTTTGTGTCAGACTATCGTACAGTCTCAGAAGCATAGCAGGAAATTTCATATATAAACATTTTCCTAATTGTATTTATAAATTTAGTATTATTCTTTCTACATTTTTGTAAAATAAAAAAAAATTCGAATTAATAATTAATTAAGTACGTTAATATTTTTATTCAAATCAAAATAATTCGATTTCGTTATTAATTTCATATATAAATCTTATTAAGCTTTTAAAACACTGAAGTAAATTACGTTAATTTTTTAAAATTTTGCAGGAAATACGTGAACGATAGTTTTTAATCTATTTTGAGACTACTGATTAAAAGTGATGACTATGTGAAATTTTCTCGTTAATACCGTTGAAAACTGAAGGATTGTAAAATTATGAAATCTCTTAAAATTCTACTTTTAAAATAAAAGTCTGTTCGATATATATTTTTACTCAGTTTAAAATAATATTCGTCATAATTATTTCATTCACAATAGTTGAATATTTCTATATACTACTATTATACTATTGTGTAGTAAATCAATAATATTTGTACATTTTGCTCATGCCAATTTGTAAATTTTGTTTATGAAATTGAACAGCAATTCAACAAATATCAAATAATGTTTAACAGTTCGAAGAATAAAATTATAAAAATATTATTTCTATAAATACGATAAATTTTTTTTACATAAATATTCTTGAAATAACTTTCAGCTTCGAAATAAACAATTAATTCGTATTTACGACAATGCGTACATTAATTTTAATAAATAATTTAATTTCTATTTCACTCATAATTCTTAAGATTAATTACAAAATGAGCATGGAAAGAAGCAAAATGCAGCTGGACTGATAACAAATGTATTCATTTGCGTTAGTTGTACCCATTCTTAATTTGCTATACATATACATATATACATATATATTCACCAATGAGATAAATGATGGCCGTATTTTTTACTACAAGATCTCTGGTGCTCATTTGTATTTCCTGCTTCCCGCTACTAACCCTCTGCCATTCAACGTAGCGAAGGATGGCCGAAAATAACGTCACCCGAGCGGATCGTTAACATAGATTGCTCTTCTTTACGACGTGCTGCTTGTCGAATGACTAATTGCAAGAACAACAATAGATATATTTTACAGTATGCGAGGGTGGTAAGCGAGAAGCGCGTAACACAAAATACATTTATTACAAAAGCGCGACACAATCGAATTGTGCAATAAAACTGAGGGGTGTCTAAGGATTGTTTTTCGTTATCTTTCATCATGGATTAATCTCCGCTCGCGCTCCTCCATTCACCGTCTCCCGGCTAATGCCCCTAAAATGTCTTTCAATCACATTTGCCCGTCTCATTTTCGATCCGCCCAACTTCCTTTTATTTTCGAACGACAGTTAGAAGGCATAATTTATTCAAGCGATATTTGCACTGGCAATAAAATGTTTACCAAACTGTTATCAACAAAATGTATACCGGTACAAATGGTGAAAGAAAACTTACCAATAATCAAGCGAAAAATTCCAACAACCTCAGTTAAATTCACCGAAATTTGTTATTATTTTTTCTCCGCATGCTCCGCGAAAGAGAGCCTTGCAATATTTATTAAATTAAATTCCAAAAGGTATACCCCGTTATTTACCGTTAAATTTGTTGAAAATTTTGTCAATTTCACGTAGACTACGTACTATCGAGTTCAACGCAGTGGCAAACGTTATTGTCCGTTGCGTAAATATTTTTTGTTTGCTTTAATCGTAGCGAATTTATGATAATTTCGTTTGCCGGGCAAGACAATAGTCGCGCGAGCCGTCGGGAAAAATATGAAAAATAAAACTGGGAAAGCGAAAAAAAAAGAAAAAAAAAAAAAAAGAGAAAGGAGCGCACAATTGATTGTTAAACGCGAAATATCTTTTATGTTTGCTGACAGCGCGAAATGTTTTTGTGTTTTAATTGCATCCGCGGAGCGCGTGCTCGGTGATCCATGCTTTCAATTAAGCTTTGCTCGCAGAGTCAATAGCGGTCACCGCAGACCAAAAATATTGCGCGCGGTTCGGGTGGACGGTCTTGCCGGGCATAGCCGAGCGAAGCGCGTAATCCGCATCACCAAACAAATGCTCCGTGTTAGCATAAATCTTGAAATCCATTTGCAGGCGCGAGCCTATTACGACGTTCGGATGGCTTCGAATCTCACGGACGGACTTTGCCGTCGCTTCTCTGAAATTTGGCGTTCTCGAGCTAATTAAACAAACGTCTCCGCAGAGCAGCCCACGAATCACGACGCGCCCTTTGAACTTCATTTGGCAGAGCGTTCAAGTCATTTGTGTGGTCGAACGACGTGGAATGAATTCCTTCACTTTGTTCCAAATGCCATTCTGTCCTTCCATGTTACTTTTTTGCATATACTTATATTTAAATAGATCGGACGACGCTCAGTCAACGTCGGCATTGTGCTCTCTGATTCGAACGATAAATTTCAGAGGAACGAGGAATGTTCGACTGCATAGAACAAGATTTTATCATGGTTTTGTTTAGCGCAATAAATTAAACGGGGTCGGCTTGAGTTTTTGCGCTATGAAATATTGACTTCGATTTTTCACTTCGAATTCATCATATTCCGTGTTGGTAGTCGTACTCGTAGTAATGTCTTAGATGTAATTAAAGGGATTAAAAATAAAAGTTAATGTCAAGTTAAAAATTAAGTAAGAATTAAGTCGATCTATGATTGATAAGATAGCGTAACTTTTTACTTTTTTGATTACAAGTTTTTAATTAAAGAATACTACACTGAAGGATAAATATAGTTTATATTGCCAAACTTTTCGGTATTCTACTGACATCGTTATTAAATGTAAAAAAGAAAAAAAAAACTGTTCTATAGTTCGGTAAATTTTAACCGAAAATTTTGATTGAACTTTATTTGACTGAACTTTATGGGTTATATATAATTTACAAACAATCTTCGCTGTCGATGAATTACCAAAAGGTCGGTAAAATTGAACGAAACTTTTTTCTCAGCGCAAAGTTCCCTATACGATTTAGAAAATCATGATGAATATAAATGCTTTTTCTCGGAGCAAGTTGTATAACGTACATATATTCAGACGTACAATTCATAAAGTTATTTGTAATATTACGCAATTTCATATTATTAATGCGCAACATCAGGAAAATGCAATATTTTATTGTAACGATGTAATTTTTTAACGAAAAAGATTTTTAAAATGATTGACAATTGCATGGAAATTTTTCGCCTTACACTATTTAAAAAAAGTGTTTACATATTTGAAGGTATTAATTTTTTAAATCAAATAAATATTATACAAATTAATATGAAATGTTCAATACTTGCTTTCTTAGGTAAAGTAAATTTTTAATTTATTATTTGAAAACATACGTGCGTAGGACTTAATTTCAGAATTCGGTAACGCAAAAATATAAAAGATTTTGCAATACTTGATTTATGTGATTTGAAAACACAGATAAATCACATCCGTAATTGCAAAACGTGTTTAATTTTGCAGTCTTTTTTTTATAAAAGCACCTATAAAAATAAATCATTACGTACGTCCCTTTGTTTTCTGTTGAAAAGAGTTTAAAAATGTGAGTTGTACTCACTATAATTATATCAGTATTTGATTCCAGAAGAATGTTATATTAATAAAGATGAAAGGAGAATGTTAATACAATGGTATCATACCATAAATATACTCCGACTGTTTTAATAAAAAAAAGTAAAAAATTGTAATAGAGTATGAAAAAAATTAAATTAATATTTTTTACTTGTAGTGTTTTTTAAAAAAATTATTAGTCCATGTAAATATCCAGTTACTGGAATATTTATAAAATCCTGTCTTTTAACATCTATATATATATATATTTATGAAATGAAACTTATATAAAATTTATATTTCTAACCGACAGCGTAGTGGTTGTAAAGGGTGTAACTAGTGATTGTGAGATAACGAGTTCTATTCTTCATCACATTTTTTTTCTTTTTTTAATATATACTAGATAGTATTATAAGGAATATTATAAACGCATATTTTTCCCGATTTATTACAAAACATAGTAACTAATGAAACTAATGAATTTCTCTCGGTGTATAAAGCCATACAAAAATAGAAGTCTAATAATTAAACCAAACATAAATATAAATTTTACAATTAATTAAAACGTGATTACAAATTCTTGCAACATGACATTACTAAATAATCCCTTTAAATCATAAATTGTTAACTTATTAAGTTTATTCATTTTTGCCCATTTTAATACCCATTTCATGCATAATTGAAGCGTCATTGAAAAAGTAATTGAACAACATTTCATAGGCAATTAATCGTAAGTTTGTTGTAAGAAGAAAAAAAAAAAGTAGCGCATGGAATAAGCAAGAGCGTTGTCGAAAAGTCGCAATCGATACGTTTCTTCTCGAGACTGGCTCTCGTCTGTCTCTCGTGCCGAACATAATTTAGGCATTAAAATGCGACAGCAAGCGGAGCGCTATTAGCGCTAGGGGCGTGCAGGCAGTGACGCCATCCGATGCAATTATATTTTATGCCGCCTGCTACGTTTGCTTCTCATTCCCTCTGCCCTCTGCGTCGCTCGCGCCCGCTCCTTCTCGCACCTCTCGCCAACTAGCCGTCCTTCTCTCCTAGCTTGCCGCCCGCTTTCCTCCGAGCTTTCTCTACTCCCCCACTTCAGACGCAAGTATAGATTTATAACTACTTAAAGTTTTGCGATTTATTTCCCGCTTATCACCCACCCCCCCGGATATATGTACGCGAGGTTTACTTATCACTTAGAAGATGCAAATAACGCCCGGCTGAGGCTTTCGTTTAATCCGCCGGCGGGTCGCCCGTATCAGATGGAATCAAATCCGTCCAATTGAACGAACAATCGTTTCTAATTACGCGTCGCAATTCGCATAAATCGAGGATGCCAAAGCGAGGCCGAAGAGGGAGCAGACAGGGGGGGTCCCGTCCCTCATTCGTACGGAGAGACGTTTGAATTCGCCAAGAACACGATGCGAGACGACGAAGGAAAAGACGGACGAGTAATAGCAACGGAATATTGCAATAATATGCAAAGTATATGAGAGGATATATTAATTTCGCGAAAACGGTAGGAGCGTAGTAGATAACGTGGGATGCTTGGTTGCAGCCGGGTTTCGCGGGGATTCCGTTGCCCGAAAAGAGGTGGCGGGAACGGCCCCGGAGGGTGAGAGGACATGGGAAAAGGGTGCGGGCCGCGCGGCGTGGGGGCGGAGGTCGGGGGGAGGGGGAGGGCGGCCGAGGCGGGCTGCAAGATGAGGATCTGCAGGTTCGCAGACAAATAAATACGCGATATTTCACCGGATGGGAAATGAGAGCTCGCACTACGGTCGTAGCCTACTACAGTACGAAACTGAATTTTAATTTTCCGTCCTAGTTGTACGTCACGAATATGCACTTACCCTCACTTTATAAACATTTGACTGGGCCTGTGTTGGTGCGGGGAATAAGTTGGAAATGCGAAAATGACAAACAGCGGATGTTAAATGAATAAAGTCGCGCGCGCGCGCGCAAGAGGAGAGGTGGGGGGGGGGTGAAAAAAACAAGCGGCATTGGACAAATATATTTGCGCGCGCGTGTAATTGGAGCGATCATCGATCTTGGCGCGCTTGTCGAATTTAGCCAAGGTTTTTAACCCAGAAATGGTCGGCGTGTGAGACAAAGAAAAGGAGAGAGGGAGAGAGTGGAAGTGGGGGAGGGAAAAAAGGGACCGGGCTTCTCGTCAACTTGGGAAAGCTCTCGTAGTAGACAGTCATAAGTTTCAGCCAAGAATTCTCGCGGGAATGAGGAATTGAAGTAAGTCGTTGCTCCGCTGGTTCTGCCAGCGATGTTGCAGCTGGTGGTGGTATCGGTGCTGATGCTGTTCGTAGTGGTAGGTGGTCGCTCTGACGTTAGTGGAGCCGGTGGTGGTTGGCTGGTTGGTTGGTTGGTTCTGCCGGATAAAAAGTTGAGAAAAGCAAGAGTCAAGATCAATACCGCCGACCACCCCATCGCTGCCACCTCCGACCATCGTGGTAGCTCGAAGGTGGTAACGGCGTTACGATCTCGCTGAGACCTTGAACAAAAATCTTCCGACGACTATTTTCGTAAGCGTCAAATTCGGATCGCAAAAAAAAGCGCGGCTAATCGTCGACCCCACCCCGACTGGCCGTTATCAAAATCACCCGGTCAACTTGTCACTTTTGCTTTCAAGTGACGTTTGATGATACTGCGTACGCGTTGGCTCAATTTTTTCCCTCGCATCGAAGCAGTAAATGATGGAGTAGAGTGTTGGACAGACGGCTGAGCAAATGAAATCTTTATAAATATTTTTAATTCTAAATAACATTGCGACTGGTTAAACGGAATATTTATAACGCCATAACTTTGGGAATAATCTCAGACGAAGATTATACATGGAAATTTTAATCACTTCTGCCAAGTGGAAAATAACTTTCGCTTTTTTCTACTTTAAAAGAAACGGTGATCTCAAGTTTGAAGTTAACTTTGGAGGTTAAAATTTTCACCGTCGTGTTTATGATTATTGCCGAAAGATTGAACGTTAAGTTTACTCGTGTAATTATTTTCAAAAATTATTCCTCTCCGCGAGATGGAATCATATTTATTATTTTTGAAAATTTAATATTTGTTTCTTGTGCCGAGGACCGGATGAAATTACGCGATAAAAGTTATTTGTTGGCTTTATTAATTAGATCTTTCGAACGTTAGAAAAAGCAAGTGCAATAATTTATTTAACAACCAGCATATTCCTCATGATTTTTCTACTTACCTTGCCGGCGAGTGACAGAGTCGTAGCTGCTAACTTAGTTTGTGAACTGCGAAATCCTTTGCCACCCACGAGGGCATACAAATAATAATTCTTTGTTTCTCTGCGGCACGGATGGAGATGTGTAAATACCAGCAAGGAGATTTCGTAGCGGAGCGCCCGGCAGATTGAGAAAGAGCGAGGATATAGATGTACGGTGGTGAGGGAACATCAAACGGCAGCATGCAAGCTCAACAGAGACGGACCGCGGAACGGAGAAGGAGCGACGAAAGCGGGTAGAATAGAACGAACGAGAAAGAAGAGAATGGGTGAAAAGACCATTCCCGCGGTAGCGCCTAAATCGCTCTAACAATTCATCCGCTGAAAGTTGTGGCGAGCTTTGGAGATCTACACGTCGTGAGAGATAACCGTGGTCGATGGCGATGAGCATTGCGCGAGCCTCCTTGCCATGCGGAGTCTCGATTTTCATCAAATTCTCGTCCCGGCGAAGTTTCGATAAAGAAGACGTAACATTTATTTACGAGGATTTCGTCGTCTCGATGCGAAACGCGTTGCCAGATAATGTCAAGTTTAATAACCAACAACGGAAAGTTCGAAGGAATAAGTTGAAAAAAGCGAAAGACGGTATTTAAAAAAAAAAGTTTTTAATAAGATTTTAACGACTCTTACGTTCAAACGCGTGCAATTATTGTAAGGTAATAAAATTTATATTCACCTTTTTTGCGTATTTATATTCAGTAGGTAAACTTTTCTACGGGGGTATTAAAATATGATTGGATATGATCTTTAATGATCCTAATTAATGACGGAAAACACGATTTTGTCGATGATTGGGTGGAGCAGCCAATGGAAATTGTCGGTCTGAGGCGTGGAAGAAGTTGAAAAAGGCGAGGGAGTCATGGCGAGGTTCGATGTCCGGGAAGAAAACGCTTCGGTTTATTTCAGTTCGATTTTTCCAGTGTCGCCGTTGCCTGGACGACAATTCGCAGGCGCGCCTCTCCTCTCATTCCTCTCCTCTCGCTCTCTCTTCACCTACAACTCCCTCCTTTTACTTTTCTCTGCTCGACGGTCCGACAGTACGAACGAACGAATGGGTTACGCCCAGATGCGCGCATCGAACCCTGGTCAATAGAGATTCGGTATCTCTCCACTTGGTCGTCTTTCACCTCCACTTTCCTCTGCTGTTGAGCTGCAGCGCCGCAGAGGGAGGGTTTCACCTCTGCGTAGGTGCGTGGAGAGTGCGTTGGTCCACCTACACCAAGGGTGGACCCGTTACAGAGGTATCGGAGGACGCTCCTCTCACTGCGACTGGCGGAAAGACACCCCCGCGCGATTGGAAATCTATTCCCACCCCTTCGGGTCGAACCTCGACCTATCGGGGAGTTTGGTTCGGCGATATTGAGTCTGCGCTCTCGGCTCGTCCTCCGAGAGTGTATAGCCCCGATGTGGTTCCCCTTCGTTTTCAATATATTGGTATCACCCTCACCTACCTGCCCGCTCGCCTCCGACGGCACCACCTATTCCTATTTCGATTATTTTTAGCAAATGGCTGATTCATTATCATCGCATTTGCATCGCTAATGAAACCGAGTTGGAGCGCATTCAACTATTGTATAATTGTGCAGAAAATCAATACGTAAAAATGCATTCGTTATTTGAATTGAATCAAATTTTGCTGTTTGTTAAAGCGAGTTTAAATGAGAATATGGCAGCGTTAACTCTGCACCTCCGTGGGGCTGGTTGGCTCTTGCTATTTTAAATACTTCATTATAAATTATGTCTTACAATTATGGATGGGTAACGTTTGTTTAACTGATATCACTGCATTTGTATTTGACTCAGAAATCAGCCGTATATTTATTCATAATCTGACATTAATTAATGAAAGTTTTTATTAGATATACTTTCTCCGTCTTTCGCATTAACGTGTCGATATTATGTAATTGCGTTTCACTAAATTATATTTCGCTTGTAAGATACGAAATTTGCATCAGGCAACGTACGACAGTTATTAGGAACACTTTCTTGCGCGAAGAAAGTCGAAAACGAGATTGGAATCGCTGTTTCGCTTTTTTAATTCATTTTTATTTCTTTAACAGAGCGCTCATTAAATAGTCAAATGCAAAAGTGAAGCACTATCTTTTCATAAAATAGAATGCTGGTTTTCTCACAAGAGCAGTTAACGCCAATGCTAGTTTTGTTGAACCTATAGTTCTCGTGAGACCAAATATACCTCATTGCAACGGACAGTGGTCAGATGTTTTCACAATAGGTTCCGCGAAGGTGCTTTCATTGCAGGAAACTTTCGGTGGTTCTGCTGTTGGTGTTAAATGGCGGAGTGCTATTGAATGCAACTTCACAATACGGTCACCGCTGGTATCGCTTCTATGCCAAGGACCCGTTCAAAATGTATTTATGTTCAAAGATACGGTCGATTAAAAATGATGCGTATCTTGCGGAATTATATATTATTGCGGTATTATGTTTATGTGAATTTTGCATACATATATACTCACAATATTTTGATTTTAAGTTATCAATTATACAGTATAAATAAAAAAAGCACAAATATTGTTTTAGATAGAGCACAAATATTGTTTTAGATAGAAATAAAATGTTAAAAATAATCAGAAACATTAAACGTAAAAGTATTTAAAGCAATTGCACCAACGACAACTTTTAATAAATTATGACTGCAATTAATTGCAGCGTAAGAAATAGTTATTTTTGATCTGTATTATTTTAGGAGTTTGTTATTATTATTTTATATAAAACTTGGAGCAAAGGAAGTGAAAGTTTTTGCATTAAAACGTACAATGGTCTGATGCCAAAAGATTTCCGAGCTCGATAGTAGTTTAGCATTTTCTGGCAAACTTCTTTTAAATAATTTTGTGTATAAAAATTTCAGTTTATAGAAGATTTTTCCTATTTAGCTATTTTAATTTTAAAAGGATAATTAATTAATTTTAGAAGTTGAGGTTAAAGTAAAAATAAATACCAGTAATAAAAAGTATATCTAAATTTAAACTTTATTGTTAAAAGAAAAATACTTCTTCTTCAGTCTGAATTAAAACGATGTATATATATATGTATAAAATCAATAAATTTATATAGTATTTTTATGAAAATCAATAGGTATTTTGGTATTTCGAAGTAATAAAAAAACATATTACAATGACAATAAAGTGACGCACATTTTTCGCATACAAGTCAGAGTTACAGTACAGAAGAGTGCGAAATCTTGTAAGATATTCAGTACGTATCTTTTGCACAAATTCTTCTCCTTTACAAAAAAGTTTAGATAAGCGAAAAGTGAAGGGAAAAAAGGTCATCTTACTTGATGAAGTCGACGTCTGTCGGCCATTTCTTCGTCAAAGCGTTATTCCTGGCTGAACGAACAGAAACGGCGCACGGCGCCGATAAAAAAGAGGAGTACCTCCCTCCTTTCCTTCCGCGCTCCTTTTCCCCTTTACGCTTTTTTTCTCATTCTCTCTCACACCACCCCCGAGGGCGGTGGCGGCAACGGCAGAGGCGGTGGTATAGAAGCTATCGACGTTTTTACGTAACAAATCAGTCGTAACTCCGCGCCGGCGACCGTGCGCGGTAGAGCGACCAATGGGAGCGCGAGCCGATACTCGATACCCGATCACATCATAGGTTCCCGACTCCCAATGCCGAAGTTCAAACCCAACCAGTCCAATAGCCAGATAGGAAAAACGGCGAGGGTGATGGTGTGATTGTCCTCCCGACTGCGAGAAAGAGATGGGCTGAAACGAGAGGAGGATCTGTCAAGAGAAAGTGCAAAAAGTAAAAACAAGAGCTATCTCTCCAATGAAAGAGAGACGTTCAAAGAGCACACACGAGGAGGAAGCTCGCTCTATATGATACCTCCCGTTATCGATCCGAATTATTTTAAATTATTCTCGCGTTCTTACAACTGCTGAAAATTACCAGTCCAGTTTTGTTGCCGCCCAAATTTCCGAGAGTTAACATTTGATAAGGGCGATATGAAAAGTCATTGGTCGAGACTTTTTCCTCTAATTTGTTTTTAATAGTCGCTATAAACAGTTGGATTATAATGTTAGGACAATTGCGCGATGTCGCGAGTTTTGTAACCTTTGTAAGAAGATCAACCCAGACGAATGCAGACGGTGTGTGTGCTTGATCTTAATATCGTCGTGATCCGAGGATACACGGCAGGACGAGATACGTGGATATAAAATGCGGGAGTGGGGAAGGAAAAGGTGCGAGTGCAGAAGGAGCGTTTTAATCTACGATTGTGTGGTACGAGAAACGCCCGAATAGCCTCTCTCTCGTTTCCCTCGGCGCGGACTCTTATTCTCCGTCTCCCTCCTCGACGCTCGGATTATAATCAACCCTTTTATCCTAGGCTTTCCATGTCGCTAATTTCCATAATTACACAGACGCTAAAATCACAATATCCTCCGCCGGCAGAAAGGAGTAACCTACGTGAGCGCGCGCGGCCCACCTCCTCCTCCTCCTCCTCCTCCTCGTACTCGTACCTCGTACCTCGTACCTCGTCCTCCACTTTTCGAGCCGGCATATGTGGTAGTAGGACGGAGAGGAGACGCAAAAGTGAGATAGCCAGAGAGGGATGTAGGAAAAGCATCGCAACGGGAGGGGAGAAGGAACGAACTGGCTCGCTAGAGATAAACGTACTCTTTAGCTAGGATGGCGCTCGCTCGCATGTTTATGCACTCGTATCCGCGTGGCCGGGCATGGAAGTGCCTGGATAACCAGCCAAGTGACAAGCCGACTGCAGTAGGCAGTACCAGGCAAGTCTACTCTGACTCTCGACAAATTTTGAAAGCCAGCCAACTCGGGAAAGTGGGCTTAAAAGTCTCTCGATAAAAGGACGGGTGATCCTACGCTCTCGCGATCCACCTTTGGCTCGGCCAAACACCCAAAAGTATGCACGGGTGCAATGTTTCCCTCCGTGATGCCGGTCTAACAATCTTTGTTCCCGTCATTGTCTGCAGCCGCGAATCATCGTCAAACTTTTTACATTGTTCGAACAGCGAAAGATGTCGCTTGACTTTGATAATTTAATTACATCTGAATCGCGAGACATACAGAGACCCTGCATCTGTCACTTGTGTAATTATAATTTGTTACGTACAAAGTTGCGCACAATGCTATCTGATTGCGCGAATGTTTGCGAAATGTTGGGGCTAATAGAAATTTTTGGCACGATAAGCCGCGTCGCCGTCAAAATTTTTACGTATCACGTGACACGCGCAGTTTATAATAAGCAAATGACCGCGTGCCAATATAATGTCGCAAAGAACGGCAGCCGTTAACACTTGGGTCTTTGACCTGCGTATCGTAGGGAATCCTGGCTGCTTCTGTCCTTCTTTCACTCGATGTCCTGGCGGGGAAGGACTCGTCGAGTGACTGGGTTGACTTTTCTCACTTTAACCTCGCGATGCGATGCTTGGCTTCGGGAGGAGGATGGGGTTTTGCTGGGGCTGTATCGAGCGGCCCTCCCACATACATCTATCTCCTCCGACTCGGCTCCCTCTTTTCCTCGCGCCGCTCTTTGCCTCGCCGAGTTCCGTCCTCTCTTTCCCTCTTTTCCCTCCGACATTCGTGGCCTTCCTCCCCTTTTCCCAACCTTCTCCTCCCGCACGTATCTCTTTTCCTCCCGTCCTTCACGACTCACCTCACTGAACTCTCGCGCGCTCCTCTCTTTCCTCCTCTTTCTTTCCTCGTCTCGCTCATTTCCGCGACTTTTTCTGCCGGCTCATCCTTCTCCAACAAACATCGCAAACCATGTATTTTTCGCACATCCCTCGCGATGACCGCACAGCTCGACCGAAACTCTCTTCTAGTTCGTCGTCTCCCGTGATCCTTCCCTGCCATGTCAAAGTAGCCCCGCGTTGCATTTTCTCTATTTTCATCCTCCGTCGTGTTCCTTCGCCGAGAGGCCTCGATTCCTGGCACGAATCGCACGGGCGAGAATACCCGAGAGCTTTATGCACTTTCCTTCATTGCAAGAAGAACAGATGAGAAGTGGTGGAGGCCAAAATTGCTTTTAGTGCCGAGTTGTTGTCGGGAAACTTCGCGTCTTCGACGGCAAGATTCCGCAAGGCTGAGCGAGACGGCGTGCTCGGCTCGCGGCTTCGGTCGGAAAAAGATGGAACGGGGCTAGGCGAATGAACCAGAGCACAAGGTCACGCTTCAGATCTAATTATCAACTTTTCCACCAAGAACGGAAAACTAGCATTCGCGGAATGAAGATTTCTTCATCTCGCGGGGCCACGCTTTATTCAGCCTAATCTCGATGATTGTGCGCGCGCCCAAATCCCTTTTTCCCGTTCAGTTGGCTTTGATTAAAGTCCATATCGCGGAGTCTATAAACATTGATAAACAAATGCCGCGATGGGCGCCAGGTATGCCGGGATATTCCGGGGTATTCCGCAGCATTTTCGTACGTGTTTGTATGTGGAGATTCTATTCCGCTATAAGCTTCGCAAATATGAAAGCTCCCTTAGAGTCGGTCTCCTCCCTCGTTCTCTTATTCCCGTTCGTTCTGTACATGCATTAACCGTCTATACGTACAGAACCGTCTTGGATACGATACGGGAGTTAGAGGAGAAGGAGGACGCGGAGGTACGGCGGAGAGTTGGGCGGATGGGGCTGCAATCGGTAAGAGGGTGGTGGGGACCGGAAGGAGGGTTGAGGTTGGACGGAAGAGAGAGAAAGCGGGCGCGAGAGTATAGAGGCGCACCGTGGAAGCTTCTGAAGCAAAGGAGAAAGAAGGAAAAGGCGAAGCGACGGAGAAAGACGGAAAGGGAGTGAGAGAGAGAGAGAGAGGGAGAAAGAGAGGGAGAGGGAGAGATAGATAGAGAGAGAGAGAGAGAGAGCAGAGTAGGAGCAGTATCTTGGAGACTTCGCACTGTATCTTGAAATGAGTTTTGTTGGATCAATAAGTTCCACTATAAGAACACTCACGCTCTGTCCCGGGTTGGTATCGGAGTGTTGGTTCTATCCGTGTTTATCTGTGTCTGCAAATAAATATACACGAATGTACGTAGGTACCACCCCTACTACCCGCTCTATGTATCCTACCCCAGTCGACATACGAATACGATAGTTGGTACAAGCATTTTAAGATGAGTCAAGCTTAATCCGCTACTGGATAGTTTCAGTTTGCAAATTTCTTTTTAATCGGACCCTCATAGGCGGCGACGGGATTAATGACCGGACAATGGAGATTGGCCAACGGCTCAGCTTCTAAAATTATTCGATTTCAGTCGTTCAAGGCCTCGCGCAAATAAATATGTCTATACGCTTCGATTTTAATGTTGCGGATCTTTCATCTTGCCGGGGCTAATTTTAAATGATTAATTTAGCGAATTGGTTTTGCCATCTGCCAAAAGTTTCTCGCTCTCCTCAGATCATTGAATGTATTTCTTTGTCGTCAATGTAATCTACGAATTCAGTGATAGAATATGCTCGGTTTCTTGGCCCAGTGCCTTTATCCAATTTCTGCTTCACCGTATTTCCCTCCGAAATTCAATTTCCAATTTCATGAAAAGTAGAAGTGAAAATCACGTATTGCGTCGGACTGCTGCCAAAATTTTTTGCGCCTTAATTTTATGAAGATTCATGGCCGCTAAAGCGTTACAGTTGGTCGCGGAATACATTTTTCCACGCCGTGCATCGGGCTTGCGGTTCCAATTCTCAACTTGGTGCATTTTCTGTCCAGGTTTAACAGGAGCGCGAGGTTGTTACTTTTCTTCGTGCGCGTTCCCATTAAGTCAAATGTTTAAACGCAACAAATCTCAAAGGACATAAATTTATGCGGCTCCTTTATTTTTCGCTTGATACGTACGAATTCAGCACATATTCATTTTGATGACCACTTTATATTTGCTCGGCTCAAGTGGCCTCTCATCAGTAGTCAGTGCACGAATGCAAGAAAGACCTCGTAAAAAATTATTTGAATCTTAAACCAGCACGGGGCCGTCTTTCGCGAGAGAAGGCCCTTTTGTGCAACCAATCTTGAGTGATAATCAGAGTTCTCTTGTGTCTCCCGGGTCCGCATCAGGCCGGACCACAACGCTGTTTAAGATTAGTTCCGGTAAATCATTCGAACTCCGTGGAAACGTCCCGGGATCGTTTCAGGATTTAGTATGCCTGTTTTCATACCTGAGACCGCGTGGCTTCTTT
Organism: Leptoteleia sp. ZL-2020; assembly: GCA_022817305.1. Lineage (NCBI taxonomy): Eukaryota > Metazoa > Arthropoda > Insecta > Hymenoptera > Scelionidae > Leptoteleia > Leptoteleia sp. ZL-2020. Next base: position 21,410 of record JABFPN010001239.1, read on the forward strand.
ATCTTGGTCCACTCATTTTTCTTCCTCGATGTTTGCCCGATAACGAGCTAAATGTCATCAAGTCCCTCTTTCTAAAATCCACTTTGACTCCTACATGAGGCCTTGACAATTGCACGAAAAAAGGAACTTTATTTGCATATACTTCCAATTAATTTCTGCTTATGCATTCGTGTGCTAAAATCTCGTCCGGGTGAACTGCCACGCATTCAGCTTGGACGGCAACAATTGCAATGCCCGATTTCTAGTGTTAAGGACCTCATTGAGAGAGATTCTCGGCAAAAATTGTTACCCACTTTTCTGCGCAGAGACAAAAGAATATTAATGTTACCGTTTTGTTAACGAAATTCATTAAAAATCATTTACGAAGTTATTGTAACGTGTTTTGTATACATAAATTGTTAATGCGATGAGATGTGTTTGCAAATGTGCATTTATACTGTAGTTACTCATGCGTCAGAACATCGCAAGTATTTATCTTCGCGCGCATACATGGCTCACGACGGTAATTAGAAGCTACGCTCAACAATAGGAAGTATAAGTTTTATTTTGCTTATCCGTATCGTTGATCTGTGCTATCCTGCTCGGTGCCCAGACTGTATTCGACGCTATGCCCCAGCGTACAAGGAAGCGATTTGTCTAATGCTCGGAAAAACGGTAGAATTCCGTATCTCTTTCTCTAAATAAGCCAACAAACAAGGACAATCGACTCCTCAGTTATAGAACTTTCATCAACTCCGTGGCTTTTATGCGACGCTACGGACTGGAAAGATTTTTATATGAAATTAATTTAATTTCAAACAATCATGAATAATATGTTTTGACGTTTATTTACTTCGCCATAACGAGAAATTATATACTGGAGAATCCAAATGGATCGTGGATTTCAGCTACTGTATATCGAGGAAAATATTTTTTGGGGAAATAGTTTGTAGCAAACGAAATTTGTCGAGCTCATTTGTACAAGTTTTCGATAAAGGTTGCTGGGTACTGTGGTAATTTTTTCCTACACATTTTCCTCGGTTACCGTCGACGGATTTTTACACATTTTTTTTTAATTTATTTCTCTTTGTTATCAAAATCATTTAAAGATTTCAATTAAATTGTTCGCCGCTGAAAACGACGGAGTTTAACGAAATTGGAAAAAGTACGCATTGTTCTCGTTCTCGGTTTTAATTGGTGACGCGTGACCTATATGCGTAATGCATAAGGTAGTTTATACAGAAATACCGGTGCCTACTTGAAATTCTCTTTTACGTTTTCGAAGTATTTTAAATAAAATAATAATTATACGTTGACGTACTTCGCGGCTATTTGTCAACAATGATTAAAATTCGTATAAGAAAATTCGATTCTATTATTATGCACTGGCGCAATAAGAGAGAAAAATGAAATTATTCTTTATTCTTAATAATTTTATAATGCTCCTATTTTTTTTCGGGCGTAAGTGTCCTGTTATTAATCCTAAAATTTTGAAATTCCATTCTGTCAACGTGTAAGAACAATTGTACTATGATACGTAATTTTTTGTTCTTTCTTTCTTTTTTTTTTTTTTTAAATCAGATAATATCATTAAAAACGTATAAAGAGGATGTTATAAACGTATGATATTATCGTGCAGGGAACAAATTTGACACTTTTTGTATAGTCATGCGAGAGTTGAAGTTGAATTGTTTACATTTAAATCCAAACGGTGTATAATAGATAGGCCGTGCAGAACTGGCTGACATGTGGGGTCAGTTGACATTGTGGCTTCAACTTTTTGTCGTTGTGGTTCCATAATAATACAACTTTATGTTATCATCACGATTAATCGTACTTCTCTATTATAAAACGAGTGTGAGAATTTTATTACAACACTTTATAGTCGCATTGTAGACAAATTTTAATACATTTATTACAACGCTTTCAAAATTAGTAATTTATTACATATTGTAATTAAGTTCTTAATCAGCATCTGTAATTATGGTAAAAATTCCACACGAATCTAAATTGCTTATTGTCTCGATATAAAATTATAATGAATAATAAAATGATTTTTCGTAATAAAATTAATGAACAATTTACATAAAACCATGCCTGATTTTGATAAATTTGTTAATCGCATGCATATTCATGTTAAGTGATTCAATTCGCATAGAGTGTGGTAATTTTTTTAATTACGTCTCTAATACGATAAAAATATTTGAATAGTATAGTCTTAATAAATTAATTATTCTTCAAGAATATATTGGTAAAATGTTAGGATTATATTTTCACATGGTATATTTTTAAATTTGAGTATTAAGAATACTATAATATTAAATACAAATGTAGCAATTTCAACTAGCTTTTTCAGTGTATTTTAGAAATATTATATATATATTCGCGGGTTATTATTAATGGAGTAAATTTGATTAAAATTTTTCCTCAGTGGATTCAATTAATATAAAATTTCTTAATTTCAAATCAATGAAACAAGTTTCCATTTTAGTTCCCCAAAGTTGTTACTCGAATGAATTGCATTTTATTATTCCATTTAAGAAAATATGTATATCTGCTATGACAATGATAATGCATCATTTAATATTTCATTTTTTCCCACCGCGACTCAATAATATATTAATACATGTTGAATATTAAAAAATTTATTCCATTTTTCACCTGATATACGTACCAAACACCCAATTCTATTTTACCATGAATTCACAAATAACTGTGATGAATACACATCAGCTGCAGACAAGCTAATATAAATATATTACATCTCCGACCCGATAAAAAGCGATAGTGTTCTTTTTACACTATTTTACGGGTGTCCGACGCGATTAGACTGATCTCCTAAGATTCGAGCAGGCTCAACAGACCTGAACACCTCTTGTCAGATGCGCGGACACTACCGAAAGATCAAAAATGCGGGCAATTCACCTCTGATCAAGTATATTAAAACGTAATTAGAACCCAAGTCCGCGCGCGAACCAAGCTAAATTGAAATCAACGCGCGTTTATTTCGAGAGCCCAGCTAGATTTATAGCGCGTCCCATATTTTTCCCGCGACTAATTTTCCGATAAATAACGCGGAAAGAATCATTTACCATCAAGGACGGGTCAGAATTTTGTTTGACAAAGTCTGAAATACCGCGGTGGCGACTTTGTTGCGATTAAAAGTAGAATGACACGAGGGAAGCGGAAATCAAGACTCTGGTCACACGTCAGGGCGACGGTGAGAGCGTCGCAACACGTACGCGTCTTGACAGTGTGCTCACGAAGCCAGAGATCCGTCCAATACGTCAGGTGTGACCTATGCTCACGCATTATCGTTCTTATACGTGCGCGTGCTCGTCGCTGCTTTTGCCTCGAGTCGTGCCAAGATAGCGGCTACGTGTCTGTGTGTGCATGTACGAGCGCGCGCGCGCGAGCGATGTAATATAACAGGTAGACTGCGCTGCGAAGTTAACAAGGTTAAACACCTCAGTCGAGTTAACGGGAACATTAACACTCGACGATGATTACGATTAAAGACGTCTCGGGCGAGCAAGAATGTAAGCAAGGAAACGGGTGCAGAGGTGATAACGCGGCGGTTGCGAGCTTCACTGAGAAGCCAACCCGCCGGGCGGGGCGGGACGGAGAGGGGGCAGGGCAAAGAATCGGCACGCGGTTGAGATGGCATAAAGTAATAGGCGAACTTCAACTTCCGAGCCGCATTAAAAGTTTTTGCCTCTCTCGCCGGGTGCCGGGTCTTCCCCGCGATTTCGTATAATTCCTTTTATTTTTGCTCTTACGGTCATCCAATACTTCTGTCTCAACTTTCCTAAAGCCGCGTCTTTAAAGGAAACGTAAGACACCCGCTAAAGCGCACGAAAAACGACCCCGAAACTACTATTTGTTCACCGTATTGATTTTCGCGCTATCGATCCCAACTGTTTCCAGATGGGATTGGAGGATGAGACGCTTTTATTTTCAACGGTTTGAATGAGTAGTATTTTTTAACATTTTCAAGTTTTTTCTAACATTAGTGCTACCTAAAATTCGTGTATATTTTGTAGACTTATTGCAAAAACTGGGTCAATTGGCAGAAAATGAAGTTTTTTTTTGCGAAAAGCAATAAAAATTAACCAAAACAGTAGGTTGTGGTTGACCCAAGCCCGTTCTTTTAGTTAGTATTTTAATTTTCAATTCTATCATACTGTTTCAAGTTTTTACCGAAGCTTAGGCACGTATCCCACGTTTTAGTACTAAAGTGGAATTTTATTTTTGTGGCAGTTGGTTCGGTTTTTGCAATCAGTTTACAGTTTGCAAAGTAATTGTGATTTTATTGTTCCCTCCCACGCTATTTTAGTAGTTTTAATTAATTGATAAAGTTTATCAACTGATCAAAATAATCAGGTCGTTTATTAAGTTCACCTTTGATAATCCGGTATGGAGGGGGATCCTTATTGTAAACAAATAAACAATTATAAATTGTGTGCCGCAGCGGCTATTATAATCGACTTCCGGATAAAAAATAAAGCTAATTCAAGTAGAACGAACGTACATACAATATTTATGAACTAACAATGTAAGTGGAAAATTCACGTTGACAGTATAAAATACATTTTAAATGCAAGTTTTACATAATTACTAGTGTGGGTATGCAGATGGTTTACAAGATAAATGTAATACAATACTTTATAAGTTCTTTATAATAAATCATTCGCGTTCGTCTTGTTTTAGCTGCAATAATTCGTTGGATGTAATTTTAATAATTTTCAAGTACACGCTCCGATCGAAATCATGCGCGCGCGAAACCATTAAAATCTCATTTTCGATGTCATTACCACGTGATCCCTTTTCCCACGGAACATCAAATATTAGAATGTAATCAGCATCGTGACAATGTATCAGATTAAAATCGCGCAATCAGAATAAAAACGCCTGAGCCCCGCGCTCAATTCCTGATGAGATTCGAATCTGAGAGCGAACGACTTAACTACTTCCTCGTGGATGATATTACGTAGCCCGATTATGCAGCTCGATTGCCATTTCGCCACAAGTGGGTAGCCTTTAATAAAATTCAGTGGGAGAGAAAAAGTGGATGTAAATTTCGGGGACCTTTGTTTTCTTTATGTAAAGACGACAATGATGATTTCCGGTGATCCTGCGCGAGCGACGAAATCTATATCGAGTGAATATTATCATATTATTGTATCCCCCACGCCATACAGTTTTACGTCCCCCTTCTTTAATTTAAATTCTATTACACCCGATCTCTATTCTCTCTTTCCTATGAATATTCAAACTCCGCTGTACCACCCCCGAGTTATCTATCGGGTATCCAAAGAATTAAATTAATATACCGCGCAAAACAGCCCTTGCGCCAGACTGGGCGGAGGAGCTGCTGAGACAGGAGACGCCCGCTGCAAATCTTGTTTCGAGGGCCATTAACGTCCTCTTTCAGATTAAACGGGATAATCGAGGCGATTGAATAATATTGATTCCGTAAAATATTCTACGCAACAGTCTCGATATTGATTTGCCAATTTTGCACTGTTATTATTTCGACGTAAGAGTTTAATTTATCAAAGGATTTTCCAAGCAACCTTTGAGGCAGCCAACCTTTTTTTACTTAAAATATCTATAACAGATATTTCGTAAACGAAAAATACTTTGAAACCTAAATAATTAAATGTTTATCATATTTCGACGTTTCTTCATTTTAATGGTCTTTGTGATGTTATGATGTATAACGTGAGAAATATCATTTTATCAAATTAAAGTTGTTGTTAATTTTTGTTAATGATTTTTCATGTGTTCGAATTATTTATCTTTAATAATGACGAAGTTATAAAGTAAAATTAAAATATAACCGCTGTATATTATATCCAGTGACTGCCAGTGTTTACAAACATCATAACATGATATAAAGTAAAACGTTAAAGTGTATGTTTACATTGTCGAATTTTTCGTGTCCAGAGTTCAATGAACTTTCCAATAACATTTACAGTTTAGTTTTCTTTGCATTCGAACGTGTTTGTCCGCGTATCTCTTTATAAGTTTAATAACAACGCAAAATTCCAACTTTATAAGCAACGAGTCTACTCAAATTCTCTTCAATATAAAATACTTGCCGAGGTAGGTGAAATTAATTTCATTTATAAATTATACACCGCGTCGATAAATATTCATAATCCGAGCGTGATTTTCCGCGGCGCATACATATTGATCGAATTATAACAATTCCGCTCCCGAGATCAATCTTTATAGATTCAACGATAAATCGCGATTTTTCCATGTAAGCGTAATGCTCCATCCCTCCGGGCGAGTTATCTATCGCGGTGTGTTCCAGTGGATGCGCGTTAATTCGTAATGAAAAATAAAGAAATGTTCGAGGCGTCTTGCACGAGGTAGTGCTACGATCAAGATCGTGAATCTAGCCCGCGGCGTTCGTTACTCGTCCGTCGAGCGCGCCATTTATCGGTGATCTACCGCGAGCGAGTTTTCCGATCCCTCGGAGGATCAACGCTCCGAGCTGCGCGTAATGTAAGCAGTTTTAATGTCTGCGGAATTTTGCATTTGGTCGCTGGCCTGTCGGGCCAAATTTGCCTGCGACCAAGTAGTCGAATGAATTTTTCGCTTTCCCGGGGTGTGTAAAATATTGGATTAAATTTTGCCGCGTGTAAACGATTTGATACGTAAAATCATATCATTCGAACAAATGGGAGCGAAGCCTAGGAATTATACGTGAATTAATTGAAATAGGTAACGAATGGCTCTGATTACGCGAATTTCTTCTCCGTTTTTTGCAGTTTAAAATGTAAATTTGGCCGCGATGGAACGATAATGTTATTGAGAACTGAAAATCTTATGGAAGTGAAAATGTGAAAATTCTTCAATTACGGCTTCGCGAATATGTAAATACAATAAAGCCAGTTTTCAACTAGGATAAATAATCAGTTGAATATCCGGCGCGCGTTGATGGAAGGAGCGATGATATTTTCTGAACAATTACGTTCGATAATAAACAATTCCGCTGGATGAAGTAAAATTATTTTCATAAACACGTAATTACAGAATATTTGGATTTGCTAATTCACTTGCGAACACGTTTATTTAAGAAGTAGTTCAGCTTTTAGTGTTGTTCCATTAAATTGTTTGTTTCATTTTATGATTATATTACGCGGACGAATCACATTATATTTATTAATTGAATTTTGCATTGCTGTCTTTGGGTTACTTACTTCGTTCAATAATATTTTGCACGACTCATAATTTATCATTAAGTTTCGCACGTGTGAGGTATAACTTATGTGCATTCAAAACCTACTTAAATAATAAATATGACAAAAATCAGATTTTATATAATAATAATCAGAATTATTTGTTACAAATGTTGAAATTTGAATACAATGATTATGTTGCAATATCTCATTCTTTAGTACATTAATTTATTTTTTTGTTTACAGGGTTAAGCAGCTAAGTGGTGCGGCGTAGCTGTTGCCAGGTGAAGCAGGATTCTGCGGGAAGATTCTTCGATGGGTGGTGAGTACACATTTAAATTTAATTTACATTTTACTGACTATTGAAACGAAATAGTAATCTCATATTTGTGACATCAACGATGAATTAAAATTAAAATTGACGCAACTAAAATTGAAAGTAGAACCGGCTCGCGGTGCGCACCATCGCTGGAAAGATTGGGCGATTAATTCGCGAAAAATGTATATTATTTTGAGACAAGTATTTAAGTGAATAATAAATCATTGTAATGGCTTCGCCGAGGCAATTTACGTGGTTCAGCCTGCAAGGTGAAGAACAATGCACGCGCATGGTTGCGCTTTGTCGTGCGTGAGCGAGTGCGGGTGTGCACGATTCCGAAGGATGCGCCCTAACGTGCACGGTAGCTCATTAACGCTTATCAATAATTACGTTTTCTATATTTATCACATAATAAGCCGAGTCTATCTTTCGTCATTAAGCGCTATTCTCGCGCGTTTCATCGCAATACTTTATATGTCTATGTTGCTCGAGGGACATGGTCTACTTAGCTCAAACCGCGCTCCTCCCAATGCGTTCTTAAACTAATGACCGATCTCAACCTGCCGTGATTTTTACATTATCATCCGTGCGCTCGCTCACAATTTTTCATTCGCTATCGGTACAGCGCCCGAATACGCCGAATTCCGATACCCCTTATCTGATTCCATTAATCGTTCAAAATTTAATTCCTCTTCTTCTTTTTTTTTTTTTCTTTTTTATTACTTTATCTGATCCTATAATTTACGTTACACTTCACACGAATTTGTAACTTTCTTTTACCTGTGCCAACTTGTCCCGTAGATTAAACTCGATATCGAGGGCTCACGGAAACGTCTAGGACGTTATGGTAATTTATGTTAATATGGAATCGATACTTTATTTTCGATGAATTAATAAATGACTCAATCGACTTTATCGTCGGACCGTCTCGGTTACGAAAGCGGCGATATCTTCGAAATCAAGCGGACGGGGAGTGCGTGTTTCTAAAAATACTTCCGTCTCTCATCCCCGGCTCATTGCTCGGGTGGATAATTCAAAGCGCCAAGACGATAAGGCTTTTGCATAACTCCTTGTAAATTATTTAAGTTATTTCACTATTAGATATGGTATGCAACTTGTGCCAGGAGCAATGCGACTCACCGGATGGAGACATATTTGCTATTTTGCACAAGTTTGAGTATCATTCGCGATGAAAAGGATCGCTATCCGACTGCGAAAATCCCCTTTCTCGCCACGCACTCCGGTATAAATAGTGCAATCATAGGCAGTCACATTGAGAACTCCGCGCGCGCTTTTGAAGAGTTTAAATATTAGTAGAGCAAGTGCAAACTTCCCCCCCCCCTCCCCCTCTTCTCCCCACCCGCGACTTTGTGTTTAGATTTTAAATGATATCAGACGAAACAACACATTTTATGCGCGCAACTGTTATATTATTTAACGATACGTTTCTCACAAATGTTTTGTTTGATGTTTATTAATAAGTTAGGTTTTGTTGCATGCGATTTTGTAAATGTGCATATAATTTTACGTATAGTTGCAAGCATAAATATTTCGGCAATTCACATTCTTGAGGAATGGATTGGCAACGGATTCAAAATTAAATCATTTGTGTTTATACTTGGACAAATCTTGCCCGAAAGTTTTTTTTGTTTTCCATTTCCTGTTTTCAGTACTTAGGGAACGTTTTGATAGGTAATTTTGCAGCGAATAATATAGTAAAGTAGATTTAAATTGCTTTAAATAAGAGGATATTTTAATTTTATTCATAGCAGCTCCCTTGCTGTGAAATTTTGTACAAGTATTCGAAACTTTTCAAGAAATGCAATGGTACTAGGTATCTATAGGAAAAAGCAGTACATATTTATTTTTTCTTCGAATGCTGATGTGTAGAAAATTGCAAAGAAAGGACACACTAAAACAAATGAATCAGATATGAATATTCTTTTTAAGTTGATCTTTAATTGACTAGTCGTTAATAAATTCAAATAATTGCAAGTCATTAAATTAATCAGCTTTGTTAATTTTCATAATTTAACAAATTGTGTCAGGTGAATAATAGTATTTTTCTGCCAACAATCGGAGGCTAAATTAAAAGATCAATTTACATAACCATATTCCTTGCTTGTTATTATTACCTTATAAATTATTCTCTAGAACTCTATATTTATCTCATTATCACCAAGAGTATTTAATTTGCTAATTTATTTCTAATAAATATATATAAAAAAAGTACACTGAGAAAAATAATATAGTAATCCTGGACTCTATGTGTTCCTGTATAAAATAATGCTCGACAATGTGACAAGAAGTACCACAGTTCTGATAATTGGTACTTGAAAAAATGACACCGTTTACTAGACTGTCTGGCAAAGTTCTTACACTGAGAAAAAGAATATATTAATTTTTCGTATATAGTTAGGAAACTGAGACTATACGGAAAGTATAAGAAAATTTCAAATAAAATGTATGAAAGCTTAGCATTAAGTATGCGAAAAGGAAACAT
>JABFPN010001240.1:0-31396 GCA_022817305.1 Leptoteleia sp. ZL-2020
GGGGGGGGGGGGGACACTGATGCTGCTATAAGAGGTAGTCAAAGTGCTACATCTATGGAATTAGTGTCTTTTCAATTTATAACAATGTTATATAATAACTTTTTTTATTTAATGACAAGAGCACCCTGCATAATCAATGGGAGAATGTATGCGTTTATAAGAGGTGATGATCTCCGTTTATAAGATGCTAAATATCTCCCATTGTGAACAAATTGCTTATCATTGAGAAATTTTAGTAATTAAATTATTCTGTGAAAATAATAAAAAGTGCACTAATCTAGTAATAAACGACTGATGTTTCACCTTAAGGTGAAATGTCAGTGCTATATTCACGGAATCAGTGTCTTTTTATTTATAATTGTTTAAACGATAAAATTTATCTTTAAATAAAATTTAAATTTATCTTTTAATAAAGCCGAAAACGAACCGAACACACGATTCGTGATGCCACTTCAGCTCTCGATTGGTGAAATCGACAATATATAAGACAGAGATAGAAGTTGTTTCTAATATTGACGGTTGCTTTATAGCTAGTTTCAAGTAGGATCCCCGGAGCCGAATCTGGCATCACTAATATACATTTTTTTTCACTAAAGTTAGGCTTACCAATGCCAATATAAAATTTTTTTCTCTAAGATATAGGGCTGGACTTATCACTGAGACTGGGTGTATACGTACTACACATTCTTTGACGCTCGTGCTCGTGTTCGTGAATCGTGGGTCGTGAATTTGATGAATTTATGGGCCGTTGAAGCGAAAACGACCGGATAACAAAATTTGAAAGATATACTCGGACGAGTTGACGTATTTGACTCGCGAGGAAATAAAAAAAGTATTCACAATGAGTATGGCAGGGGCGTCACGTTATGAATTGTGGATGTTCGTTGCGAGATTGACGCTGGTAGCCTCGATCGGCTTCCTCATGACCAAATGGCTTATAAAACAAACAGATCCCACATCCAAATCAAAGATAATAGCCAAGAAAAAAGTAACGTAACTTTTGAAAAAGTAACGTAATTCGGCATATTAATCAATTTTTATTTCTTTTTATCCGTTCAAATGGCATTTGCAAACATTTTTATTTAACCTTTGTTTTTCATGTTTTCGACTTTTTGATGTTGAATGATGTTTTTATATAGGTTTTCATGATTGTTAACAGGCCGAGGAGCAAATCAGAAAGGTTATGAAAGCTTCTAAATACAAAAGGGAAATTGACACTTGTCAATTCACTGATTACGAAATGGTCATTGGCAGTCATTTGGTGGATCCAGATGACATCAAGGTTTCCTGGAATAACATTGCCGGTTTGGAAAATGTTATCCAAGATATTAAGGAAACTGTCATTCTGCCAATACAGAGAAAAGAGTTATTTGAAGATTCATTATTGACGCAAGCCCCAAAAGTAAGAATCATTTTTGCACGATATTTCAATTGATTTTATTTTATATTTATTTTTTAATATATTTGTCTAATAATGTCGCGTTTATTAATTAATCTTATTACGTAATTAGCAAAAAGTATAAATAGTTAAAATTTAATAGGTCGACTGATAAGGACTAAATTTTAACAACTTTACTTTGGTAAAAATTTTGAAACAAATATGGCAAAATTATTTAATAATACAAGAAATTGATTTGAAGAAGAATTAATTGTAAGGTCAAAACAATTGTCTTTAATTTCCAAATGAATTTTTTATAAAACGTTTGCTGATTGATCATTTGATGTGTTTATTTTTATTCTGAGATTAACAAATGCTTAAGTGCCAATGATAATATAAGTTAATAACAAGTTTTCAAATAAATAAAATAAATTAAAAGTTATGTTTTAAAATCATTTATTCCAGTATTTACTAATTATTATTAATGATATCATGTTTATCTTGCTTTTGAAAATTTGAAAAGAATTTATAATTCAATTGTGTAATTCTAAATATAAACAATTTGCAAGTGTTATGCAAATATTTTATTTCAAAACATATTTTTTGCTACAATAGGAATTCCTACAATTTTTCAATAATCAGCATTATATTTTCTTTAATTAGTATTAGAAACTTCATCTTAATAGAAAATATAATTTTTTTCCTGCTTAAATATTAAAATAAAATATATATTTAAGAGGTTTTAAAGATGTTTTTTATTGAATGAAAAGAAAATAAAATTTATTTCTTTTAAAATATTTCCAGTTAAAAATATAATCGACTGCAACATAACGTTCATAATTATACAATACTAATATTATAGGGGATTTTACTACATGGACCACCAGGATGTGGTAAAACAATGATAGCTAAAGCTACAGCAAAGGAAAGTAACACATTTTTCATTAATCTAGATGTCAGTATTTTGACTGATAAATGGTATGGCGAAAGTCAAAAGTTAACGTCGGCTGTATTTTCATTGGCAGTCAAATTACAACCATGTATAATTTTTATCGATGAAATAGGTAATTATTTTAATTATTGAATTAAATGACCCAGTTAATTTATTTCAGACTTTTAATTAAATAATGATTTTTAGATTCATTTTTAAGATCTCGAAATTCCCAAGATCATGAAGCAACAGCAATGATGAAGGCACAGTTTATGTCTTTGTGGGATGGGTTGATAACTGATCCCACATGCACTGTTATTGTAATGGGCGCTACAAACAGACCTCAAGATTTGGATAAAGCAATTCTTCGACGTATGCCGGCAACTTTTCACATTGGATTGCCTGTAAATATACTTAGTTTAAGTTTATTTAATTGATACAAATAAAATTATATTAATTAAAATATAATTTAAATAAATTTGTTTAATTTATGATTATATTTATAATGTTCAATTTATCAAGTGCCACATGTTGTGGTTTCAAACGATAGATGTTGACATGATCAAAATATAACGAGTTCATTTTTCAAAATTCATAGTTTAGTATCGTTATCTCATTCTTAGCTAATCATAAGTTTATGTATATATTAATGCTTTTTTGTTGCGAGTGTCGGATAGCAGAGATATAAAGTAATATGAAATACTTTGCTTGAGTAGTTACTATTTGCCGGTTAAATTACTCAAACAATTTCAAATGAGTTATTTGAATTAGGGATATCCGTGATCCCATAACATCCTTTTACAAATTCTTATTCTTAATTTTCAATTATATATTATTAATAAAAACAATTTTTGTAAAAAGAATTTCAGCCATTTAAAATAATGAAAAATGTGTTTTAATTTTTTATTTTTAAAAAGGAAATGTTGGAAAATAAAGTAACATTTCAAATATTTCAATTGCAGAATGCTGATCAGAGGTTTCAAGTATTGCGTTTAATTTTAAAAAATGAACCTACCGAAGCTGATAAAATTGATTACTGTAAATTGGCTAAGATGACTGAAGGATTTTCTGGGTCTGATTTACAAGAAATGTGTCGAGATGCAGCTGTTTATCGAATTAGAGATTATTTAAGAAATAATTCTAGGTAAGTATTGATTCATTGTATAAGCACACTTTTCAGTTTACATTAAATAATAAGTATGTATGATCATTTTTAAATAATTTTTCCACATTTTACAGTGAAGTTTTAGATAGTGATGCTTCAGATGGTGAAACATATCATACAGCCATACGCCAAATTACAATGGAAGATCTGGTGACAGCCTGTAATAAAATGAAAATGTCAAAGACTCATACAGGTGTGATGGCAAGATTAGATTTAGATTGAAAAGCACAAAACCAGTCATAGTTTAAATACTTACCTTAAAAGAACATTGCAGATATTTTTTCAACGTTTACAATTATAAAATTCATTATATTTTATTAATCTGTTATCTGCAGTGCTTTCATATTTATTGTATGCCTTTTTTCTCGGAAATATATTTTTCATATGAAAAATAAAACGGTATTATATGCAAGAAAAGTGCAGTTAAAACTGTTCAAATTAAAATAGTTAAAGAAATGAAATTTATCGTTGTTACAATAATAAATTTATTACAGAAATAATATATAGTGAAAGCGTATGTAATCAATTGTATATCGCATTCATTGCTTAACTGCAAATGTTTTTCTTTTTTTTTTTAAATTTCATTTAACTGCACTGTTTAAATTCATATATTATGTAAATGGTATATTAAATGAAGTCAATATTGTTATTGATGTAAGTAATAATGTCTGTTATGAAGAAAACTACGCTAAAAAAAGTTTCTAACTATATATTTGTATAACAATTCATTTTTCTTTATACTTTCTTATAGTTTTATTGCTACATTGTTAGAAATTTCTTTTAGCGTAATTTTTACGTTTACATTGATATGTAAATTTACATTAATATGCAAGATGAACCCAAAATTATAGTATCGTGGAAAAGTATTTGAAATACATAAGAAATTTGCATAGTGAAATGTTTGAATAAAGTGTGAAAAATTTGCTTTACTTTTTTTTTATTTACTTTAATTATTTTTACTTTACTTATCTGTTTTAGTTTGTTATATTATGGTTTATTGTATTTATTCACCTAATACAGAAATTAGTGTATTACTCCACGAGGGAAAAAGTAGTTTTGAGTTGGTGACCCAAGTCAAAGGCGAAGAGTTACCAACATGAAACCACTTTTTTTTCGAGTTGAGTACGATAATTTACTCACCTTAAAAATGAAATATGTTTTTTCATTTTATTTTTAAGGCGAGAAAATTAATATTTACTTATTTTAATGTGTTATATTTTACAAAAACCTTTGCAAAATTCTGCTTTTACAAGATTATGGCTGTAATATTCGATTACAAAATGGAATGTATAATATTTAACTATAAAATTTATAAATAAGTCGTTACAAAAGGGGTGTTGTAAGTGTGATGTACATGCGAGTGCGTCTGAATGTATGCATAGTGGGATGTATTAAAGCCTGGTATGTTATTTTTTTATTTCTGTATCCTCTTCTATAATGTGACATTTGTAGGAAACTGACCAGGCATTAATGGAGTCCTGCTGTGAATTATTGTGTTTACATTAGCAAATGCTGAATGTAAATTTTTTAGGTAATTTACAATAAACCAATAAATTTCAAGTTGTATCAAAATTCATTTGATAAATCCTTCGAAAAGCTCTTTTATGTCCTGAGCTATTCATGAAATTTCTGTTGCACGTTTTAATAGAATATCATTTTATTTCAATGTTTTGAAATTTTAGATGAGCGACAAATGACAGTCAAAAACGCTTCTTCTCCTTATTTCATTCAATCACTACACAACAACTGTTTTATAAATTGAAAATTTTATTGTGAATATTATGAGGATTTTCTTTTTAAAACTGTACATTAAAGTAAGGAGGTTTAAAAATTGTATATAGAAACGTTTTAATGTAATTATTTATAGGAGATACGAATATAATTTCAGATTTTTTGGTAAATCAAATTATTTGTAAAATGAAACAAAAAATTAAAACTGCAAAAGCAGTAGTAAAGGACGTAGATAAATCAGAAGGAGTTTGTGGGACTACCAGGAAAAATATTATTCATCATATTGTAACAACATATGGTCTTCCAAAAGCGTGTGTTAAAGAAAAGGTTATATTTTTTGTAATATATTATAAATATTTGTTGCTATTAGGGAGGTGTTTACAATATTTTTATATTGATTTACACAAATTGAATATACTTTAAATGGACTGATATTTTTTGTTAATTGATTGTTTTATTTTTATAAGTAAAATGAGTATGGAATTACTTTTAGATGCACATTGCACTAAAAAAAGGAATCAATTGTGGATTATTATCTTATCGCAAGGGTCATTACTCAGTAATTATTAACAATGAAGCCAAAATTATTGATGAAAATAAAAAAGAAGATTCGAAAAAATATGCAAATGTCACAAAAGTGAAGAAATTAGAAAATTGTAGAACTTTAAGGAAAAGGCCAAAAAAATCTACATAGCAAAAACGTTGATTTGTACTGTATATTTATATTTCAAATTTGGTGTTAATTTTTAATACAGTGTTATATTTTGCATTAAAAGTACAGTGTTCGAAATAATCAATGAATTATTATCCTGTTTTTTAAATAGATTCTTTAATTATTATGATTAATTTATAAATAATTAAATTTAAAAAATAACCGTTTAATTATGATAAGCTATATATGTATAATATACCTAATATATATAAATAAATGTTCAAACATTATTCTGCACTTTGGAAACTTGCAAATACAAGTTCAAATAACGTACTAATATAATAATTTTATTTATTTTTTTATTATGTTTTTAGTTAGATACGCTGAGAGTGGTCACTTCCGGAACGTCTATTGCATTGCAGAAAAAACAGTAACATAATGTCAATTCATAATTTTTTTTTCTCTTTCTATTCATTAAAAAAAGAGAGAACTATATTTAGGCCGGGGCTTGCACTTAAAGTTGGTAATAAAACGTTCAAAAGACTACACCAGTTCTCATTTGCAAAATACTACTTTCTCTGTCGTTTACATTAATATAATAATGTAAACGACAGAGAAAGTATTGCGTAAGAGAGAAGCGGAGTAGTTGTTTGAGCGCTTTACTACAAGTGCGAGCCCCGGCTTAAATATCTCCACACTGAATCAGCTGTCTGTTAAAATGGGGAATAAATTAGTTTTCAACCCTGCCAAAAGTTTCGAAGTATTTTTACACAAATGTATAGCTTGTCAATGATTTAATTTCGCTTCTACTTGCTTGAAATTCATTGAGGTTATGTTTGATTGTATTCGATTGAATAAAGTAAATTTAGTAACATAGCTTCTAAAGTTTTATTTTTTTATTAATATAACAAATTATTGCTGAGTTTTAGTGTTTATAATGTACGCAGAAACGATTAACGCTAACAGTTAATATTAAGTAAGTTTATAACGAATATTTTTTAGTATTGCATGATTTAGATATTATTATAAAAAATAACCATAGGTTATATGTATTGTAAGTTATTTATTTAAAGAATGTTGTGTAACTTGATATGACAATTGTCAAGAAATGAAATTGTTAAATAGGATAAAACTTAAATAATTTGGTATTGATTTTTTTTTGTATCTCATCTGTCAAAAAATATCATAACATACTAGAATATGTTTTAACATTATTTATTGCTGTGAATTAGAATATTCAATTAACGTATTATTAATAGATAAGCATTTCTTAAGTCTTAATGCATACATATTATTATAATATAATATTTTTTAATAAGTTTTATACTTTTAAAATAATTATATTTTGTAAACAAAGTTGTATATTTTTTTATGAAAAAAATTTGTACAGAGCCATTGACAACTAATGACAACTAATAGTTGTGTTGAAGTATTATAAAAGTGGAATATTTTAATATCTGTTTATTAAATAAAAACCAACTTTTCAGTGGATGTATATATATGTACATATATTTAAATTTATTTTTAGAATAGTTAGCATTGATTATATAACATGACATCACTGTTTACTAAAATTAAATTAAAATTTGAATACAATTGTTTGAATAAAATTGTTGACTAAATTTGATAAATTAGATTTATTTATATCATAACGTTTCAGCTAAGTACAAACTCTAACTTGTAATGGATAAACAACTGCCTACCATGAATGAGAGGTCATATTACTGGAATAATACTCCTATATCCAACCAAAGTGGTTACTACTCTGGACAACAGGAGAATTCAACACTGCCAAAGTATAACCAACCACCAGTAGCATACAATGTACCACCGCCGCCCGTTTCCAATACTAATTTTCCCCATGTAATTCCAGAGTTTTGCCCAAATGTTCCACCACCTAATATCATACCACCCACGTATCCACCTCCAAACCCATCCATACAAGCACATCCAAATTTATCTGTACCACCGCCAGGTATTAACCAGTCAAATCCACAATGGTATCATTCAATTCCACCTTATCCTCAAAGTCATTATAATACCCCACCAAATTACCAAAATAACTGGTCACTTCCTCCAGTGACTTATCAGGCACAAAAGAATGACCACTGGAACCAACCATCAAATCTTCAAAGCTCTACTGTTTGTCCTTATAGTAGTTCACGAGTACAAGATAATCAGAAATCTGCAAGAAATTATAATACTAATTCGATTGAACGAAGAACTAACCCTTATTACTTAAACAGAAGTCAAAACAGTGCTTCTGTTTCAAAATCTGGATCTTATTTAGACAATTATCGCAGTAATTCCACGGATTCTGGTAGATCTTCGTGCAGGAGTCTAGAAAGTCTCAAAGACAAGTATGTTAGAGGTAATAAAGAGTCTTATAAGAGGGATAGATATAGTAGAGAAAGAGATAAAGACAGTTACAGGGACAGAATCAGGCATAGGCACCATTCCCCAAGTGGCAGCAGAAGTTTCAGCAGAAGTAGAAGCAGAAGGAGATCTAGGTCTCCTGATTACAGCCCTACTCTGAAACATACTAGTCCTAGTTCAAATAAGCCTAAAGTGCTAAGTGAAAGAGAACACTTATTAGAAAAATATAGAAGCAATTACTGTGCAACTAGTAAGGACATGGTCAGAAAAATGGATGAATTGAGTGCTCTCGGTTTGGAAGGTATCATTGAAAATGAAAAAAAAATTTGGACCAGAACAGCACCGGCTGATTTGTATTACACCAGGGATGAAGAGAATCCAAAAATTATGAGAGCAACCAACAAACAAAAAGAATTGTGCGAGTATTTCCAAAAGTTACTGTTGGAAAGAGCTACTAATGCAAAAGCTGAACAAGTATGTAGTATAATAAAATGGAATTACTATAAATCAATATAAAATTTCAATAAGGCATTACCGAATAATATTGGCTACCTCGAGCACAAAAGATTAAAATATTTACCTTTCTTATGTCATTAATTTTATTGCAATTCTATCCACTATTTATGATTAGGCACGAGTTCGCGTTTTAGTGACGTCAGTCACATCATTCTATAATGTACTGCAAATTAACATCCAGCGCGTTATTGAGTAACGCGTGATACATTACTAAATAATGTATCGCATGTTATCCAATAATGCCTTAATAAAATTTTATGTTGTTACATCACCTGGTGACGCTCAGTTTATTCCGAATGTATTATTGAAACTTTACTTTTACAGACACCTTATGAACCTCCACCCAGAAAATCACATGCAAGACTTTGCAGGCATAAGACGGAAGCTTGCAGTAGTTCTTCGGATAGTGAAAGTTCAATGGATGAAGACGATAGAACAATGGAAGAATTGATGGCAAAAAAGCAACATCCACAAAGATTACATCCTGAAATGTGGTTCAATGATCCTGGAGAAGTAAATTTTAGATTACTGATTATATAGACTGTGAATTTAACACCGGATGCAAAAAATCTAAATGCAATCTCTCTCTCTCTCTCTCTATCTTTTCAGATGAATGATGGTCCCTTATGTAGATGCAGTGCTAAATCACGAAGATCTGGAATCAGACATGGCATTTATGTAGGAGAAGGCGAGCTCAACAATTGTGACCTTGATACAAATAATGCAAATAAACTTTATCATTATAGGATTACCATCAGTCCTCCAACAAATTTTCTCACGAAAACTCCGACTATCATTAAGCACGATGAGCATGAGTTCATTTTCGAAGGATTTTCAATGCTATCTCATTTTCCTTTAGTTAAATTACCAACTTGTAAAGTAATTAGATTTAACATTGAGTATACCATATTGTACATTGATGAAAAGTTGCCTGAAAACTTTACTATTCGAGAATTAGATTATTTCCGTAAGTTGAATTTGAATTAATTTAGTATTATAATAAACAAAATTAATTATATTTTAATCATTAATTTGACTGCTTTTACTAATGGTATAATTATTGTATTTGTACAGAGGAATATCTCTTTAAGGAAATCTTAGAACTAGTCGACTTTGACCTTCACGCAGCGCAGAATAAATCTGGATGCGGTCAATTTCACTTTATGCCACGATTTGTTCGTGATTTGCCCGATAGTGGGCAAGAAATTTTGTCAATGAACGAGGTATTAAATTACCTTATCAAAAGTAGTAATCTTTTAATCAACGCAGAGGATCTGCCTTTATTACATGAAATGCCTCAATACAAGTGGCAAGATTTTGCGGATGAAGTCAAAGGCATGGTTGTGACTTATCCAGGAAAGAAGCCTTGCAGTGTGAGGGTAGACCAACTTGATAGAAATACAGGAACTCCTCCCAAACCTGGTGAATTGTCTTATCCTGAAATTGTGCATTTTGGTATTAGACCACCGCAACTAAGTTATGCTGGCAATGCAGAGTAAGTGCATAGAAAAAAATAATTCTCCTTAAAGTAAACGGGTAATGATTAAAAAAAATAAAAGTAATAATAATAATAACGTGTATAAGATATTGATTTACATAAACATACATCTTCATATATATTATAACATTATATATTATTTTTTCTGCTTAATCTTGTCGTCGACAACTACCTTTCTTCTTGATTTTATTTTCATATAAATAACATAAAAATTTCAAATAAATTTACAGTTACCAAAAAGCTTGGCGAGATTATGTAAAATTTCGACATCTTCTCGCGAATATGCCGAAGCCGTCTTATGAAGATAAACGTAAATTGGAAGCTAAAGAGAATAAGTTACAAGAACTTCGTACTCAAAGTAAAATGAAGCGCGATGTAACAGTGGACGTGAGTGCCAAAGGATTTTATAGAACAGGCATCATGTGTGACATAGTTCAACACGCAATGTTGATTCCCGTCCTTGTCTGTCATCTAAGGTTTCACAAATCATTAGATAATCTAGAAAAGATTCTTAAATATGAATTTAAAAATCGTCATCTACTGCAGCTGGCTTTAACTCACCCAAGCTATCGTGAGAATTTTGGAACAAATCCAGATCATGCAAGAAATTCTTTGACCAATTGTGGTATAAGACAGCCAGAGTACGGAGATAGGAGAATCCACTACATGAACACTAGAAAAAGAGGCATCAACACATTGATTAATATTATGTCCAGATTTGGGGCAAGAAGAGAAACCGAATCTTCGATTGCACATAATGAAAGATTGGAGTTTCTAGGAGATGCTGTAGTGGAATTTTTAACGTCAATCCATTTATTTCATATGTTTCCAGATCTAGAAGAAGGTGGCTTGGCAACTTATAGAGCTGCTATTGTGCAAAATCAGCATCTAGCAGTACTTGCTAAAAAGTTAAATTTGGAACAGTACATGCTGTATGCTCATGGTAGCGATTTGTGTCACGATTTGGAATTGAGACATGCCATGGCTAATTGTTTCGAAGCTCTGATGGGTTCTTTATTTTTGGACGGAGGCATAGAAGTCGCTGATAGAGTATTTGGGGAAACACTTTTCAAAGAAGAGTCTGATTTATTGAAGGTTTGGGTGAATTATCCTAGACATCCTTTGCAGGAACAAGAACCTATTGGAGATAGACAATGGATACCGAAGTTTGAGTTATTACAGGTAAGATATTTAAAATTTATAGTTAAAAGTATATAAAAATCTTGTGTCACAATGTTTGTCCGGGATAAACTATTTAACCAATTTTTCGTTATTTTTGAAAATGAATGCGTTACATACGTACCTTGTAACCAATATTATTAAACCATTTTATTTCAATTTATATATTTTAGAAATTGACCAAATTCGAGGTGTCCATAGGCATTGAGTTTACTCACATTAGACTACTTGCCAGAGCATTTACAGATCGCAGAATCGGATTTACCAATTTAACGCTCGGATCTAACCAGCGTTTAGAATTTTTAGGCGACACCGTTCTGCAGCTTATTGTTTCTGAATATTTATACAAGTACTTTCCAGAACATCACGAAGGCCATTTATCTGTGAGTATTTCAATATTTTTTATATAGCTAAATTTAAATGCTTAAGAACTCAATTATAATTATTGTTTGAATTTTCAGTTACTACGTAGTTCTCTAGTCAATAACAAAACGCAAGCCGTCGTGTGCGATGATCTAGGCATGACTGAATACGCTTTATATGGGAACCCAAAAGCTGAACTTAAAACAAAGGACAGAGCAGATTTGCTCGAGGCATTTTTGGGTGCTCTTTATGTCGATAAAGGCCTTAAATTCTGTATAGTTTTCTGTAACGTATGCTTTTTCCCTCGCCTTAAAGATTTCATTATGAATCAAGATTGGAATGATCCAAAAAGCAAGTTGCAACAATGTTGTTTGACTCTAAGGACGATGGATGGAGGAGAACCAGATATTCCTCTTTATAAGTAAGTATTCTATAGTTAATCACAATTTGGTATCATTACATTTGATATTCAATTTCAAAATACAAAGAAAACGAGAAAATATTCACAAATTTGTATTTAAAAAATGTAAAAAATAAGGAATGAAATTGTTTCATTTGATAATTATAATATGATTAACAAAAATAAATAATAACATTTTATCTGAAAAAGAAATAAAAACAAATGAATAATTTTGATATTATATACATACATAATGTTCTGTTTATTTTTTTTTTTGTCACTCGTTGGCCAAATTAGAATGAACATAAACTTCTTAATAATATATATCTTTAAATATATTATAAAATACAAATTAACTTAAGAAAAATGGAATATATTACTCGTCGAGTAATATACTATTAACAAATTCTAAACTTATTTAACTTTCTATGACTTATTACATTATTCGTCCGAAATTTTTAGTCAAGTGTATAAAGCAAGATGGAATGCTAAGTGTGTGCAATCTGATTTATTGTACAATAATATATATAATTGTCATTTTTAGAGTAATTGAATGTAAGGGTCCGACAAATACACGTGTTTATACCGTAGCTGTTTATTTCCAAGGGAAACGTTTGGCAAAAGCATCAGGTCATAGCATTCAAGAAGCTGAAATGAATTCTGCGAAAGAGGCGTTAGAAAAATCTCAAGGTAATATTATTTTATACACACACGAACATATAATTGGAGTATTTAAATGAATCCAAAGACGCTGAATATAGATATGTTGTTTTTCATACGAACATTCTACATATAATTAAAAAAAAATAATAAAAAATATAAAAACCAATTCAATTTACTCCAAATATAATTTTATTTTTCATAGCTAACTCAAATTTGTTTGCAGATTTATTCCCTCAATTAGATCATCAAAAACGTGTTATCGCAAAGAGTATGAAAATGCAACGGTCTTCTTCACGGGATCGATCTTATAATCGATATTCAAGAAATCGTGAGCATTCTGACGATTCGGATAACAGTGGTAGAAAACGTCGAAGCCGTTCAAAGGAACGGGATTGGAACGAAAAACCATCTCGGTATCGTTACGACAGTGCAGATCGTCGATTCAAAAAGGATGTGGATCGCAATAAGTATTCATCGCGGAAACGAAGATCTACTTCAAGAGAAAAAAAATATGATGAAGGTGACAAATTGGAGAATGATAAGAAGATTGAGCGCGATAATGAAATCCGATCGGATAACGAGAAACATAGTGATAAAGAGTCAATTTCGGATTACAAGTATGAATCTCATACAGAATCAGACGAGGAGAGTGAAAGAAAGAAAAGGGAAAAGTCACCCGAAGGAAGTACTTCCTTTAATAAGAAACAAGATGAGAAAAAGAGAAAGAAGTATACATATTATAGTGATGAAGAGGATAAAACACCTGCGCAATATAAAACGAGTAATCCTGTGCCGAAAAGGTCAAAAGTTTGGTGAAAACGCGGAAATTCTGTCATAATTAACAATAACTGATAAAACAAAACGCCTTTTTTTAATGTTGAATTAACATTGATTTTGAATTGTAGAAACCATAAGTCAATATTGAATCAACTATCAAATTTTAAATATTTTAACATTGATTCAACATTCACTTCATAGACATTGTCATGTAATCAACTTTTTGAGGATGTCCTCAAATTAACCGAAATTTATTTAGGCATTTTAAATTACACAGAGAGAAAAGAATATTAAAAATTAATATTTTTAATTAACTGAATTCTAATTTCCGGCAATCTTTATATTCTGTGTTTTATCCATTAGATGTCGCTATTCATCAGTGTCGCTAACTCATTGCCTATATTGTTCATAAACCAATTATTAAATAGTTTACTACAATTTAATAAACAGATTGTTAAATTGTACGAAACTACATAGAATTACTATTTTTAATAAACTAATTTAACAAATAATTTTGTTTTAATGCCTGTTAATATTTTCATCCAAGTATTTTTTCGACCATATATTTTGGACAATAGACAAATATGAAATAATTAAAAGTAATAATAATAATGACATTTATAAGACGTTGATAGCGTTGCGTTTCTTGGTTACACTTAAACTCATCAGTAATGGCTAGTGTAACCAATGCCTTATATGCTATGTTTAGCATTAACAAAAAAATACTTGGATTAAAATATTAACAGACGTTAAAACAAAACTATTAAGATTTAGATATGCATGATCGATTATTTAATGTCTCAAAAAACAATTTCTTATAATCACTAAAGAAATTTGAATTCAAGGAGATGCTACATAAAATTTTAAAAATAGATGGTGTTGTTTCGGTTAAGATGGCCAAAGTTTCGGTCTGTTATTGGCTGAAACTAAAATTTTTGGCCGAAACTAGCCGAAACAGATACCGAACCTTCAGTCGGTCACTAAATATAATATAATTTTCAGGAATGTATAATGTGGATGAAATTAAGGGCATATCTCTGAAAAATATGGTTCATGAGTCTATATATGTTACCTAATAATTTCAGTTCGTTAATTTTTAATACTGAATGAATGTTGAAACAAGGCTGATTTAAAAGCTATTTTATAGGTAATTTAAGTTACTTCACTAGATATTCAAAAATTACTGCAATATTGACTTAGCGTTTTATAACTCATTATCAAGGTTTTTTTAACTTAAAATTAATTTCTGCGTGAAAACTCTGATGAAACATAATTTTATTTATGTGATTAATGATTTAATACACAACACTTTTATTGCTTCTTTTCTGGTTATAATCACATCCGGATGTAAGAATATATTGAGTGTTTCTGACTGATTCCAAGAATTTTTATAATTTGAAAATGATAAATGTACTCGATTTAATAATTAAAATAATTGATCTGTCAAGATTCATCTTTTTACAAATGGATAATGTTTCAAATACTATTTGATTCTTTTTTAAATGGTGCTGTTAGAGTATTTGATGAATTTTGTAAATAAATTTAATTTTATATATCATTCAATGTTCTAACTGTTGTTCGATTTAATTAAAAATAAATCATAAAATGAGGAAAAATAAAGCATATTAGTAATAAAAATCTGTTTAATAAAAATATAATGCAATCTTTATTATTTATTATCATCAACTTCTATAAGGTGTGGACTACTATGTCCCAATAAGAATTGATTATCCCTTAATATATTTCTACAGACAGACATATTATTTAAAATATTTGTAAGCCTCCAATGTTTTGTTAATAATGCAATGTTACTGTCAAAAAGGCCATATTTGGAACATATTATCCTTGTACACGTTGCTGAAGTTTTTAGTTTGATTCCTATTTCATCAATCAGTTCTTGAATGTATTCCATTCTTTCATTCATACACACTATTTCTGTAAAAATGAAAAAAAGAATTATAAATTTAATCAATCAATAATATCAATTAACAATGTTTAAACATATTCATATAAATTGTTTATTCATTACCAAAAAGAACAAAAAATGTTTATGGCAATTAACATAAGAAATCGATTATTTTGTAAATTAAATTAAACAAAATATTTCATGGTGTTAAACATATATATATTATATGCTTGATACAAGTGCTCATGTATGTGCCATTAGTGGTATTAAATTCTAATATATATTGAAAAATTACTTTAAAAAATTTATTATCTTAAATACCAAAATAATTTTTATTAATTCTTAGAATTTGCAGTAATTATTATAAACGCAAGAAGGAAATATTAGAAAACTGTTATAATTTTTTATATAAAAAATATTAGGGTATGAAATTTATAAGAAATTTTACTTTACCCAAATCAAAATACGGAGGTGAAAAGTTAGTACACTTGATTGAATAAATCATAGGATAATTTTTATCAGCTGGTCTTATTGGGCCTTGTTTTGCTAATTCATACGCCGCTTGACTACGCATATCAACTCCGCATGATCTACAAATGATATCATAATTCATAATTATTTAAAATTTAATTGACATGTTTTCAATAAACAATGCAATTTTAATTCATTATTTTTGAACATTATACCTTTAAAACGTATTATATGGGTGTTATAGTTTTATCATTTATTTTTAGATGAAAAAATTTGTTTAAAGACTTACTTGAACATTGACTTCTGATGTGAAGATTGGATGCTTGCACATAATTTATCAATGTGCATTCGACTAACATGTTTATATGTGGTTTGCTCGACAAGTTTCCCTGTTATAAATCCAGTACTTCTTGCTTGGCCCAATTTTGCAGAAACTTTAAAATATTTTGTTGGAGAGCTTTCTCTAATTTTGAATATTTGAGTCATACCACCTTGAATACCAATTAACACCACCCCTGAAGCTTCATAAGGCAATGTATTTGCTGTTGCCATCTTAATATCTTGACATTGATATCTTGGACCAACGACAGAAATTTGATCGGCATAATTAGGCGTTGTTACAACTTTAAGTTCTTTATTGGTTTCACCAATAATTTTGATATAGTTGTTTGGTAGTCGAACATTTAGTTTATTCAAATCTAAACAAATTATTTGTTAATTTATGAATAGAAGTAGTACTTATATTAACCCTAATAGCACATAATATTTATATTATTTTTAAAAATTAAAATATCTTTTAAATACTCAAATGTCCGTACGATTATATTGTTGCAATATTTTATAAATAACTTGTAATATTAATGTAATATTTCACATAATATAGTGCAATATTGTTGTACAACATTATTTAAGTATTTTGAAATATAAATGGTATATAATATAAATATTATTCGGTAGATATTTTAATATTTATAAATTATTTACGAAAAATATTTTATAAATATTTGTTGCTATTAGGGATGATTTACAAAATAAAACATACAAACCTTGAGACAAATTACTAGCAATAGTAGACTTGACAGTTTTAACTGAAACATCCACAGGTTTATAAATAGCAAAAACTCCATTAAGTCCTTTCCATACTAAGCGTGCATCCCTTGTATTAATTGTTGTTGTATTTAACGCTTTAACTAGAGCCATTTATATATTTGTAACTCAATACAATTTCATAACATATATTTACCACTTATTAAAAAACAGTCGACATTACATTTATTGCAACAAGATTTTAGAATTTATATTTAGCAATAATTAAATAAATTATTTGGATTAATATATTTCAAAGAACAATTTTTATTGCGGTACATAGTATTCACAAAGAAGTCTGCGATATGATTAATTTGAGGTTACAAAAACATTAATATAAATGTAAGTTAGGTTAGTAGTTCCTTATGAAAACATATCGAAATGCTGTATCCACGGAGCGATATGTTCTCTCAGCTTATAACAATAATATAATATATGTTTTAATTCGATGGGATGAGTGTCTAGCAAAATTAATAGAATAATGTCTGTGTACAAGTGATTTTTAATACAAAAACATATTTCTAAGAAATAGAGCATCTATCGATATAAATTTTCCCGCCATAACTCTAGAAACGGAAATAATGATTTGCGATTGGTGGAAAAATTTTTGACGATAAGTTGTTAGATTTTTAAATTTATTTATTTCGAAATATAAATAAATTGATGAGGGAGGTAAAAAAACAGTGCGTTATACATTATATTTACAAATAAAATAAAGTATAAGAGTAAAAAAATGTTTATAAATATTTGAAATATTTAAACGCTTTATTTTTAATAATATACAAATTACAATGTAATTATTATAACAATAACAATATCATTTATATTGAAAAAATAGAAAATAATGTTTAATATAAAAGTGAATATTATCGATATTTTTTTAATAATAAATTTTTAAGTTGTAAGATCATGGTTGATCATGGTAATAGCTGACTAGAGTCGTATTTCGAACATCGACACACGCAACGGCACGCGCACACCATGGTTTTTTAGCGCGGTATCACTGTTTTGTATGTGTGTATGTATGTGTATCTATATATGATGTAGCATTGCCACCCTACAAACAATGGTGTGCGCGTGTCGATGTTCAAAATACGTCTCCTAGTAGTGTTTTATTGCGAGTGTGGATTATAAGCATTCAGCTTCAACTTTAAATTCAGTGACAATTCTAGTTTCTGAACGTTTTAAAAAGTAATTAAATTTCCTTATTTCATTTCTTATTTTGTATACACTTATCTTGTTATTGTTTTTATTATATATATATTTTTTTTTCAACACTATTGTTGGTATTGTTATGATATTAGGTTTGTTTCAACGATCTACCCGGCATTTACTTCGAAACGGTATGAACTATAATTAAATGTCATAACGATTATTAAAAAACATTCTGGTTATATTGTTTTAACGAATTAAACATATTGAAATCATCATTCTTGCATTCCATGTTCGATTGTGCTATAAATAATTACTGACTGCGAAATAGGTTATGTGCTATATATTGACATGATTGTTTTGCATGCAATAAATTAATTTTTTGTGTAATTTATCTTTAATCTAAAGATAATTTTATAGTATTTAAATGATTATTTATTATAAATTATAAATAATAAATGTCAGAATGATAACAAGATAAAAATAGAATAATTCATACATATATGGTTAGAATTAATTAGTAGTTTGTGACAATTTAACAAATAAATTATATAGTTCATAATAAAGTTAATTTAATTTGATACTTATCTATGTGCTTATATTATTTTTAAATAATTTAAATATTAGGCTTGCAAGATAGGATGTTCAGGTATTTTAAATGCATTAGAATAATAATATTACATTACATATAAATGTAAATTTTTATGGATTTAAATGTATATTTGTCATTAATTAACAAATAATTTAAAAAAAAACAGTATCGCTTTACGGATTATCCTAGTGTAATTAAACATGAATATCCTTTAATATCAATCCCATTGTAATGACCTTCAAAATGTTTACAAAAATATTTTATTTTTACTGATCATTTAAAAAACGTTGGATTCCTCTGTACCATAGAACTACAATCAATCAATGAATATATACATATATTCATAGAATACTTTTAAATATTAATATTTAATTAATTAATTTAATTCATTTAATGTATTGAAAATATAAAGTTTAAATGCCTTACGTTATGTAAGGCAGTATATCGTTTATTTGAATAAACTTATATTTTTAAAAACATTAATTAATTTATAAGCAAATAAAAACTTCTCCCTTTTTGTATTATTTTTTATTTTCATAAAACAAAATTACAAGTGATAACATTTTTATCGTCCTGAATCAGTTTTTGCACTTCAAACATTATATGCATGAACTTTTTTTTATTAAAAACGACATAAATTATAAAATAAAATGTGTACCCGTATAAATTTATTTCATTTTATTTACAGTTTCAAGTGATATAAAATACTTTTCATCCAAGATGTCTGAGCTTCTGGACAAAATCCCGGATGTTGACATCGATGACGATGGCACCTTCAAATATGTGCTCATCACCGTTACGGACAGCACAAACAAAAGTAAAAAGCAAATCGTCCGGGGATCCGCTGTGGGTGCCTATCACGGTAAGTGATGCATAATCATTTAATTTATTTGATTAACAAATTTCATATTATTTATAGTTTATTTCAAATTTTATCGGTACAATTTATTGTTCCGTAATTAAATATCTTAATATGCATCGAATCATTGCCAAGGATATGTGAAACTAAATGTCAACAAGTCAAATTTAGAAACTGACAATTTAATTACATTTAAACTATTACAAATTTTAAAACATTCTTATATAACGTATAATATAACAAATTGAATTTTACGTCCCTTTTTAATGGAAATAAAATGGTTAATGTTATTATTTCTTGACAACTCAGTCAAGTAACGGATGTATTTTTATATGAAATATAAAACATCAAATATGTTCACAAAATTCCAAGCGTGCTCTGGAAAATAATTGAACTTAATAACTATCTATCGATTGATTCTTCAAGACTGATAGAATTGTAAGAATCCCCGATGCATTTTATTATTATTTTTTTTTATTTATTATTTATTTTATGCAGATCAGAAGTTTTGCGCAAAGCACATTTATAACAAGTATTCTTGTCTGGCTTTGGAAACTGGCAGTAGCAATATTTACAATCGACTGAGCACATTTATGGATACTTAGAATTGATAAGATGAGGGATAAGTGATCAAATGGGAAAGGAAATGTAAAAAATGTCCCTTTTTTTTGGTTTTATTTCTATTTTATTTATTATTTTTCTTTCCAGTTGTCAAGAGTTTTATTAATATTTGAGCAGTTTAGATCTTTCATGTGTTTTGTTTTTGTTTTTTAATGCAATAAGAAAGTTAAAGGAAGGTAGTTTCTTTCATCTTTATAATTTATATTCCTTGCCTGAATTAAAAAAAAATGTTTAATACTAAACAGAATTGTTTTAATTGAAATTTATATGGATTGGCATGGATTCGTTTACTACTCAATTACAAGTGTTTATTTATTTAAAATAATTGAGTATTCTAAAATATAACATTGATGTTTTATAAAAAAATGAAATGATATCTCTAATGCTTTCTTATCTTTTATATACAAGTTTAGTAAATTTAAAATCTCTTTAATGGGAAGAATGACTTGAAAATCATGAAAAATGGATATAAATTTTCGATTTCTTATTAATGATGTTTTGTCATTAGAGTCACATGTTCCCTTAATATAATTGTTAATAAACTTACGCGTGCATTGTTTAGTGAAATTTTGCAATCACTAAATATTTTGACATTTATTACACCTGTACTTTGTTATTTATTAGATTTTCCAAATTAAAATAAATAATAATAAACCTACTTTTTATCATTATTAAATTTATATTAACATTCTTCTTTTGTTACTTTTAAAATAACCACTAAAAGAAAGTTAATTGTTTCTAGCTATTTATTTAATTCTAATACATTTTAATAAAAATGATAATTTTGGCTAGACAACATAGTTATATATACAAAAAATGTATAAGTTCACGACACTTTTGGTATGATTATTTAAGAAACAGTTACGACTTACATTGAATGAGTCTGAACTTTTTTTTTATGTATACAACTCAACCGCTGTAAAAAACACAAATAATTGTACTAAAATATTTATTCCAGTTCAACTAAAATGGGTTATTAACTATAATTACAGTTTGTATATTGAAATGTAATGGAATAAAAAAAATAGTGAAATGATATTCAAGATATTTATATAAAATGTAAAGTTAGATAATATAACACCAATAATTAATTAACTGTTAATTGTTATTTACTGCAATATCAATATTTAAGCCGTCTATATATATAAAAATGTCAATAAATTTATAAATAATATGTACAGTAATAAATAGAAGTAATTAAAAAAATGTTCCTTTGTTTAAAATTCATACAATTCATCAAAGTCCCGGAGCTTTGAGTGTCATTAAAACATATTTGAATTTCATATTTCAAAATATCGCAAGGTTTCTAGTAAAAGAAATTCAATAAAACTCGCCTAAATTCTTTAATTGAAACAGATGGCCTTTTATAAATTTCTTACAGTTAAGATAATTGTATGAAATTGAAAAATGTTTTTATGTGGCCACGAACTGAGGAATTGTATAATATATAAAAGGAAAAAAAAATATATTACAAAAGAAGGCTGTATATTATTATTCTGAAAATAGTGAATTAAAGCACCATTCTTGTAAATTTGATTTTCATACAATTCACACTCATTTACTGTGCAACATTGAATTGTAACAAATAATTATAAAAGCCACATTACTTTTAATAGTTTGGCTATTTACACAATCGAGGCTATGTAAAATGTGTCCTCTCACATCCAGTCTTCCATCCTCATAAACAAAACTCTGATTCTGTGCATAAGTTTGATTTCGCATTGTAATCAATACAATTCGTTTTTTATTTTCTTTTCAATTCCGTTAAAAAAACGTTTTAGTAAAAATGATAATGATTAAATTAATTGTCAAAAAACGTTGTCATTACAGTCATGGAATCGTTTAAAACAGGTACAGCTGTTGATGTAGAGTTAAACCTCCCGAAAATTTTTTATATTGAATTAAATCATGAATAATATTTATTTAAGGCCAGTTGTAAATATTGTTTTGGTTTACAATTCGGTTGTTAATACACTGTATAAAATCAGTACATAAATTAATAAGACATTCTAATGATGTTAAACAGGTATTAATATAATTTCTCCTTTTTTCATCTTTCTTTTTTTTATGTTATCAATCATTATATTCATGATTACAGTAGCAGTAACGTGATAACAGTAAAATACTATTTCATACAATAAAGAAAAAAAAAAAAAAAAAAAAAAAAAAGAAAAGAATAATACACCTAATAATAATATAGATATATCAAAAGGATTGTCTAGTTATGTTTGTTTTATGCCAGTTGAAAGGGTATCCTTTCTACGCAAATAAGCTTCTCCAACTTATAGTTAACATATGTAACAAATTTTTCTTTTACATCAACATATATAATGTAACAAAACTTTCTAATTTCAAAGAGAACTCTTCAATGTCAACAATTTTTAGTCTTTTTACAAAACTTAAGGGAGGTCTAACTGTAATTAAATCTTCAGTCGTGTCTCTTCTTTCTCTATGAACCAGAATATAAATAATGATGATATAATAATAATAATAATAATTAGAAGATCCCTTTAGTATACAGGGGGAGACACTTTAGTTAGTATTACTAAATTTCAGTCGGTCCAACGAAATTGATCCCTAGTAAAAATTGATCTGGTCGTAACCAGGCATGTAATGGTCCCCCTGCCAGGGACTTAGAAGGATGACGTCACCTTCCCAGGTCCCAAACTGGCGTACCATTACACCCCCGGTCAATTTACTTGGGGATCTTACTAGGGCCCGGTAAATCTTACTAGGGTTGATTTGCTAAAAAAGTATGTTATAAATTTGACCGAAAATTTAGCAACGCTAACTCCGATCTCTTCTGACTCGCAATCGTCGGATTTGTCGCGCTTATTCGGTCGCCTTGATTCACTATGACGCTCTTCTGAAGCAACACCATGCCCGGTGTATGCTGAATCCCTGCTCGGAGCAGGCCATGTTGATGCTCTTCAATTTCTTGCCGGGCGCGTCCACGTTGACCTCGCCCTTCTTCCGCACTCCCGCCTCCCTCGCCTCCTCTCAGGTGCTCTCCGTCTCCCGATAGTCCTCGATGAAGTTGACGTTCGTCAATTTCTTCTCGTCCGCTTCCGTCAATTTGTTTTGCGGTTCGTCGTTGCGGTTCGTCTTGGCCGACGCGTTGTCGACATTCTGAGGTAACGGATTCATCATCGGCGAACGGTTCGCCATTGTCTCAAGCTCGGCCGAACTGTGCATCAATGTGAAGGGCAACTCCACGAATACCGAGCCCTGTATTCTATCAGCTATTGTGGATATTACCAGTTTTACCTAAAAAAAAGATAATGTAATTTAATATTTAATTGCGAGTCATGCTGAAAAATCAAATTTGATCGTGTTCAATTGGATCGTAGAGTTGATGAAGGCATACTTAAACAACTCCACTGAGAAAAATATCAGTCTTTCAGTAAAAAGTACTGTTTTTTAAAAGCAAAGAAAATAGACAAATGCATTCATGATTTGACCACAATGAAAGGTTCTGAATATTAATTTAACCCAAGTTATTAAATGCATCAAAAGTATTAAAGCTTGACCAACAGTCATTGCAATCTGACTAAAATAATCAGTGGAATATATTGTTGACTTTACCAGATATAGCTAACTTAATGTATTTGCAATTATAATGGAATTTATTTAAGTTATTAATATAATTTATATGATTATTTATTATTTATATGATATTATAATTATTATTAACTTTGCAAATTTAGAGATAAAAAATGTTTACAAACATGTTTAAATTTCATTTGAGAATATCATGATATTATTTATTTTATTATGTTCACTGAATTAAATTATAATATTACATTTATTATATTCAAGATAGTGCGCACATTCTTCCGTTTAAGCGTAAGATCTTAATGTAATAAGGCTCTATTATATTTAAGTGGAATTTAATAAAATAGGTTTATGAGTGCATCAACCACATAGCGGATTAAATGATTTTTGAAAATACTTCACAAGTAATGTTTGACTTAATTTTGATATTTTAAAGGATACTTAACGTAAAAATGTAAATTAATTATTAATATACTTCATCTCATTAAATTCATTAGATTATTATTTTATTATTTTTTTTCAAATAAATATCACCCATGTGTAGTAAATAAATTTCAAAGCATCAGTTAATTGAGGAAATAATTCCTCCAATAAAATCTTTTTTCTTTCCATCATCCGACCAATCAACTTAAGTCCAAGTACTATGTTCTTTTTTCTTTAATTAAATTTTTATCTACAACAAAAAGTTAAATGATTGCTTCGGCTTCCTCTGTAAATGCAACAACAAACATTGAAATAAATGTTCATCGAAATCAGCGAGACCTTACGTAAACGCTATTGAAAATCTTGTTTCATGAAACGCGTAATTGCAATTGCGAGTTTTTATTTGCTGTTTTAACCTTCCGCCTTTTGATATTCCTTTACGAACAAATCCAAGCCGAGGGTTTGCTCGATCAATTTTGGAGCAATACAATTAAGTTTTAATTTGAAAATATTAACACGATTGATTGGACGTTTTTTAA
The DNA here is from genome assembly GCA_022817305.1 of Leptoteleia sp. ZL-2020. NCBI lineage: Eukaryota > Metazoa > Arthropoda > Insecta > Hymenoptera > Scelionidae > Leptoteleia > Leptoteleia sp. ZL-2020. The sequence continues at coordinate 24,834 of JABFPN010001240.1, forward strand.
ATCAGTGAACAGAGGAACAAATTGGAATAAAAACCAGTATACTGTATCTACAAATGGGGACAAATGACATCTTGTCATAATTAACATAGAGTTTAAAAGAATTTATGAGAATTGTACAATTTATTATTTATTATGATCCAGTATGATAAAAATGATTGTTTATATTATAACTTCTTTTAAACTCTACGTTAATTTTGACAAGAATATGTCTGTCCCCATTTTTACATACAGTTTTTTTTATCCCAACTTTTATCCCAACTTCTTTCTCAGTATGGGACAAGTCATTTCATTTAAATTGCAGGTCGTTCTTTTCTTCACCTTCACCGTACCCCAATTTCAATTCATCATTTATTTCCAACATGTCGTCTCTAATGAAGTTCATTCGCAACTTCCTGGTTAACTTTTCAGTTGAATTCATCGAAGCTTTCATTCCTACCTTCACGTAATAAGAAACATAAATGGCGAAGACGTTTCTATCCTCGGGGTCGTTTCCGGAGCAGAGAACTGTCGATGCCAAAATAGCCCCGGGTTGCGAGAAACTATCTTCAAGAGCAATCCAATTTTTCGTTGTTCCCTTTTCGGGCTTGAGGGCGTAGCTCTTGTTTAGAGTGTAACCCGGGTCGACGGGACAGCCTTCGCTCGACGAGACAACTGCGACCGTGTTCTTGAATTTGCCGTTGCTGAACATGCACACGTCCACGTGCTGGATCACAAGCACCTGTTGGATTAGCGCGTTGAAATTAAATACAGCTAAATCATAGTTTTCTTTTTTATCAAGTTAAACGAGTCTTTTTTTGAGGGGAGGATAGATGGGTTTTATATTGGGAAGAAAATTGGGATAAATGAAAAAAAAATGAAAAGAATAATACGCTTATTATAAGAGGACAGGTGTCATTTTTAATATTAAATTAAAGTATATACTTAAAGTTTAAACAATTTCTTCCATTAAAAAAGGACCGGCCATTTTAAGTATGACAAATAACAAAACTTTAATAATTGCAATATTTAGATTCTAAATTATTTTTTTCATTAAACCTAATTCACTTACGTTGTTGAAATAAGATTTTCTTTTTATTTCTTCAAATTTACATTTATTACCTTCTAAAGATTTTAGATTGTCATCATGATCATTTCATTAAGGCATTAACATTTATGAATACATTATTTTATCTTCAAGTACTGTTAGGTATAAAATACCTCTTAACATTAATGTCTTTAAATAAATGAGCAACTTGTATATGAGAAGAAAATGAACACAATTATGTTAATTATGGTTTCATCGGGGCATTAATTTCAACTTATTAAAGTTATAAAGAAAGATTCCATATTATATGACGTTCATAAATATCACAGGGTTTAAATTATCCTGTGTTATAAATATAAAAAAAAAAATTGGAGATGTTTTAAAATATAACGAAAAATAGAGAAAATGGCAAAAGTATGATGTGAATAAAATATAAAATCATACAATAGTGTTCTCTTTTACACTTTGGAATTGGTTGCATTACAAATATTCCCCCGCAAAATGTGTATCAAATATAAAATACTTTTTAATATGAAAAGCTATACAATTCTAGGTCGCACCATCAAGGTAAAATACATTTGTGGCCTTCTGCGAATTATGAGGCATTCGATATGAAAAGCTTGAATTTTTCCTTTTCCATCCCGGAAAGGCGGTGATTTTAAATTTAAAAGCAACGAGCATAAATTGATTAGGGGAATACATTTTAATTGCATTCGATTGGAGTTGCGAATGCATTCAGAATTGCAACAATAATTCTGCAAATTAAACATCGTGCCGTTTATGCTTCAAAGCTTTGTTAATTTCAAATTCTGACGACATATTCTAATCAGTCTTTTGAATGATCATGTTTATTAATGAACTTGAATGATTTTGCCTGCAGTTAGATGGAGAGCTCGGTTTAATCATTTTTATCGCCCAATTAAATCAATGCTCTGTCAGGATAATTTATCCTTTTCAGGGAAAATTATTACAACCGTGGAAACAACCCAGTTACATTTAAGCGGACATTGATGAAATCTGATGAAATTCATGGGTTATTCATAAATGGTATAAACGTAATTTACCAACAATTCCGATATTCGGACGTTGTTGTTTTGGTCATTCGTATTCACGACGTTTGCGCAATTATGATTAAACGATACCATCCACTGAATCATTTATTGATACTAAATGAAATGTACAAATAAGGGTTTTTTTTTCGTCATAGTTTTATGATTTCAATAGGAAATGTATAAAAGGGAAAGAAGATAGTAAAATACGTGATAACAATAAGCTGCAAAATAATAAGCTCAACTTGCGTGGCCAAAAACTTTTGCGTTTTAATTGGAATCGTTAAAGCGTTAATAAAGTGAGAGACTGTGAGAAATTTATTAGTAGCTGGCTATTATATTTTATAATAATTCCGGGATATGCGTGCATTTATAGGATTCCCTATAATATAATGTAGAATTTTATTAGGTTTATTAGAAATAAAATGTCGTAATCAAGGAATAGAACTCGTTAACTCGTAAAGTTTCCACTTAAGGTGAAACATCAGTCGTTTGTTACTAGATTAGAGTATTTTTAATTATAATATTTTCACAGAATATTTTGTTCGCAATGGGTGGTATTAATTTAGTGCGAAATATTCAATTTTATGATGTGTGATTACTTAACTTTTGGAAGAAGTTTTCCAAGTGGAAAAAGAAACGATTTCCAAAAGTTAAGCTGTATTACATGATAAAAATGCTATTTTCAATGTGATATAGTTTTTCCTGAGTTAAATGAATCGTTTATCATTTCCAAATTGTTAATATTAATTCATTTAATAAAAATAAATTAAAACACCCTGACTATACGAGGGGCGTGGCTTAAATTTTTCCATTCATCGACATTTGTGAAATAAATCTACATTTGAATACGATTGCGTAGAGCAGTGGTAAGAAGTCTGACTACTAACTGTGAGGTAACAGGTTCAATTCCTCGATAAAGATTTTTTTTAAACTATTTTTTCTATAATACTGTAACATATTATAAAGAATGCTACAAATGCACGCATATCTCCAAGTTATTGTAAAATATAGTAGTTGCTACTAATAAATTTCTCTCGAGGTATTATTGCATTCCATTGGGGGTGGGTCCACTTTTCAGTTTGACTTTTAAAGCAAAATATTATCTTGCCCCTGATGTTCCCTTGCAAGCTAAAGTAATTTAACATCACGTCACTTAAAAGTCATATTACTGTGACCGGGATTTTAAGCGAAGCAGAACAATCCGATTATTTCTATTCATCCTTTAAATACTGATAGGGATATATGAGTTCTGCAACGTTTCTCTTTACAAACGAGAGATTTATTTTTCGTGTTAATTCTGCAGTATCGTTTTGCAGATCCGGTTGCATTACAATTCATTCAGTTTGTTTGTTTTTGTTTGTTTTCTTTTTATTATTACTTTTACGGTGGAACGTGCATTATTCGAGTGTATTTTAAAAAAGCGGATAATCGAAAAATTGATTAATTTTGAAAAGTTGACACATGATTTATAACATGTGGATGCGAAATGTTCGTTTAAAATTTTATTCTACTGAATTAGTAAAAAGAAGAAAAATATATTCTATTAATTTTAATAGTGTTTTAAATAATTAATTATTTGAAAAGGAATTATGCATTTGTTAACGTGTATAATTTATTGTGATTATTTTTATTATAATATATTAGGAAAGTGACAAGAAAAATTTTAAATTTATATAATAATACTATTTTAAAATACTTTGTAAAAAAAAGGTCGATTTTACCGATTTTCATTTGAATTTTCACACTAAAGTCCACGATATTGGAGGAAGTAATTTTGAGTTGATTTAACTGATGATCAGTTGATTATACCGAACGTGAAAAATTATTTTTTTTCCGGTGTAGGAATCTTTATTACTCGCTTAATTCAGTTGGAATCAGTGAAGCATGTCTACTAATCATGTTTTTATGCTTAAACCATACTTATCTGGCAAGAAAATTTTTCTTTCTTTTTTAGATAATTGAATTAAATGAATAAATGCATTACACGAAAACTGCGTGTGGTGCGAGTAACTTTTTCATTAACGCTGATTAAGTTTTTTTCAGCGCGGCTTTTTTCCCTTGAAAAAAGGAGCGCAGTCCTTGATATTTAATTTAAATTTTTGTTCGAATTCATGCGATGAAAAGATAATGAGACGACAAAAGTGCGTTAACACAGCTTGCAGTAGATTTTCCGAGGGAATTATTGTGATGAGAGCGCGGAAAAGTGATGTGAAATATTCACGTTTCCTTCGTTACGGTTATTTCAATATTAAATTCGGTTATATCAATCATAACGTGTTTTGCGTCAATTATTATTTGTATACGGAGGGAAAAGGTGTAACCAAAATTACTAACATTTTAAGTAAAGCTAACACGTATTCGAGGAAAAATTAAAAAAATCACCATCTTAAGTTAGCAGAACGTATTCCAGGTATTTATATATGTCTCATATATATTTGTGGGTTTCATTTATATTTGTATACATGTGTCCATATATGTGTCTATGTAGATAACTTATGTCACATGTATGAGGACACGTACGCCACATATATAGGGCATTTATATGGTCAGAATCATATATGTGACACATATATGTATTTATTTATTTTTACACAGGATCAGTTTATTGACAATTAATTTTTGAAGTAGGCAACAGTTATCAACATACTGATAAGGTTTACAAACTTAATTAATTTTTTAATTCCTGTTATTATTTTCAAGCATGTGTCCTCTTTACTTATATGTTAGTAATTTTTATTAAAACTTTTCTCTCTGTGTAAAGGTACTAAAAACTAACGCCCTAAGTAATTATCTTTCATAGTAACTTTTTTGAACAGTTATATTTTCTGTCATATTTTTTTCAGTCTGGTTGTACGCTGGGAAAAAGTTCTTTAAAAATTATTATACCGTATCATAAAGCGGGAACAAAGTTTGTTTATTTCTCAAATTTTAGCATATATCATAAAAGAGATTGTGAGAATTGTACAAGTTTTTATGATTAGTTGTAATAAAATTTGTCGTTGGTATTGTGAAGGAAAGTAAAATCATCTGGTTATTTTAATTTCTCTTGTTATAATAACTATCTCATCTTATTCTTATTCATTAAAAAAAATAATGATGTAAATTCATAATTAAGGTTATATTGTTTCGATCGGAGAAAAGTTTCACGCTATTTATTAATTAGATAATTATTGGTCGAATAACAATAAATATATTGATACATTATTTTGCACACAAATTAGTTTTATATTTCAAAATACTTGAAAAGAATGTTCCGCCTTTAAATAAGTTGATATTAAAAATTAATTTTTTAAAATAAATTCAAAAGAATTGTATACAAAGATTGTAAATTTAATTGCTGTGTTTTTTTTTTATAAACTAATTATTTTGTGTTGGATTAGAAACTTTTCGTCTATTAAATTAAAAATAAACTAAACTTTTCTCAAAAAAAAATAAAAGCATAAAAGTTTTATTTGAATATTAATGCAAAGTTCCGTGAAAAAGCTCATAGAAATATATCTTTAAAAATCCGTGAAAGAATCCTTTGAAGTTAGAATCCTTGAATTAATCTTTTGAAATCCTTAAAACCAACAAATTTGAATTATATATATTTTTCTTGAAGAATTTATGAATGATTTCTTATATATATATACATATATATATATATATATATATATATGCAATTTAATTTCACTAAACTAATAAATATCTTTTTTATTAAAATCTGACAATTAATTAATTAATTATTATTATTATTATATAGTTTAAACATATAAATTACGATATTAATTAATCATCCGCCATTAAAAAAGAAAAAGATAAATTACAAAAAAAAACGACACGTTTATAAAGCATTACGTAGTTTGAATATGCGACAAAGGTGTTAAATCTATACGAAAATTATTAGTTGGTAGGCTTTAGGTGATTATGCTTTTCATTTTCACGTTCGTTTCGTGCGAAACAACTATTAAAGTCCGTACTTTATGTCCCGAGTAGTAACGGCAATAAAAAGTCGGACATTAGAGTAATCCTCCGACACTTGTTTGCATACGCCAATCATTTTCTTTTCGCCATTTAACGCCTGCCTCAACCATAAACCAAATTAAGCGAAGTTGTTTACGGCCAAAATCGTAACAATCCTCCCCATCTGACGCGACTGTTTATTTGCCGCGTGTCAAATTAAGTTTATCCCAAAGTTTCATCCTTATCACCGCTGGTACGAGCGATTCCCTCTATTGTCATCGTCTGGAAGTTGTCTTTCGAAGTGTACCAATGTAATCTGTCCGCGGAGAAAGTCAATCTATCGAACTTTCAATTGATAACACTGCATGTCAAGTATCCCAAGTAAAAATTAGACTAGATTTTGTCCAGTTCAAAAGTGGTACTAGCCAGACTTTGACCAGTTCAACTGGCCTAGTCAAATCTGACAAGATACTGTCCAGATTCTGGCCCATAAATACTGGAGCATTATATGACTGTGTAGAGCCTAGCTAGGTTCTTACCAGTCA
>JABFPN010001241.1:0-31384 GCA_022817305.1 Leptoteleia sp. ZL-2020
ACTTTTTCAGACATCGCAAGATTTTTCTAAATAACTGAAAAATGTTCGCATATATTTAGAAAATTCTTGCGGTGTCTGAAAAAGTCTGCGACTGTCTGAGAAGATATCAAAATTGAGACTGCTGACTTTTGCAGACATTTGTAGACTGTTTGGAGAAACTTTTTCAGACATTTTCGGACTTGATTGCAGACTTTTGCGGTCTTTTGCAGACAATAAATTTCCACAAAGGTCCATTTTCAATATAAAATGTGAAATGTACTTACAAGCGATCTAAAGACTGCAAATCGTGAAACAAGGTTTCATTCAATTCGCTTAAACTATTTTCCGATAAATCACTGGTAACAATCAAGAAATATATTAACATTATACTTAAGCATTATAAAATAATCATATTTATTGTTAATTTATAAACTTACAGTTTTTTTAGTTTTGGAAGATGTTTAAATGTATGTAATTCTATATAAGATATCCGGTTTTTATTTAAATATCTGAAATGTAATAGAAAATAAGTAGCTTTCATTGAAAAATATCTTAATTTACCTAGTATTTAATGATGACGTACAATTTCTCCAATATATTTAGTCCTTTAAAGGAACTTTCATTCAAGGAAGCAATTTTATTGTCAGTCAAGTTCAAAAGTTTTAGATTAGTAAGAGATTTGAAAATTCCTGGCTCTAAGATTTCAATATCATTTTTGCTCATGTCCCTGAAAGCATAATAATACAAGTTGTAAAAACAAATTTAAATTTGATTGTAGGCTATACAAGAATAAACTATAAAAATTGTCTATTGGAAGACCAATCAGTTTTTAACATGATTTGTTAAATATAACACTTCAGAGTGTATTTTAAACACCATATTTTTCATTGCTTTTACTTTACTTATTTATATTATTTGACATAATTAAGGGTAAACTTACAATTGAGTTATCTCCACACTGACATTATTCAAATCAACGTCTTTGATGCTCCTCAGTTTGCCTACACACTTAACCCTCAACCATTCAGCTTGGGTACCTGTGAGTCTGCAAATACATTGTGAAGGACAAAGATAACTTGCAACTAATCCTTGCAATAATGGCAAGAGTAAAATAACAGCCAACATCGTCAATGGATAACGGCCTCTCACCTAAAAGTAAAAAAAAATTATCAACACCTACCATTGTAATTCAACAGTTTTTTTAACCCTTGAGACCCATGTATATGATACATGTACCATCTTCAGTATTTTATCAATTTTCATGTCTCGAGTTAAAATGTCCAAGCAATTCCTGGACATGGCAGGAACTGCTAGGATATTTGCAACAGAAATTTCCAAAGTAATCCAGGCTGAGCCTGGTTTTATCTGGACAATTTTTGATTGTACCCAAGAAAGATACAGCTGATTCCTATATTAATAAATTTACCTGGATCCATTAGGAAAATTCTTGGATATAATCAAGAATTGTCCAGATAAAACCAGGAACAGCCTGGATTACTTTGGAAATTTCTGTTGCAAGTACCCTAGCAGTTCCTGCCATATTATTATATCCTGGAATCGCTCGGACATTTTAACGCGGGGTTGTAATTAAATATTATACATTTAAATAAATTACTTGTGCATTTATTCTGATTCATTAGAATAATTTAACGTCATTTGTTACATTTGTTACATATTTATTAGAGTTGCTAAATAGGCAAATTAGCATCCAAAATTTTGAAATTTTTTATTTCTCACACATTATGCATATTTGAGTGTCAAATATTTCAACAAAAAAAAAAAGATAAAAAAAGGTGATAGAGAACTTTAATCTATGAGCAGAGGTTTAGGAAATTTTATCAATTTAAGATCACGATTAAATATGATTTACCATAGACAAATTATTGATAGACATTCACTGATAAATTTGATAAATATTTTCATAATCTTTTTTTCATACTTTCTAAGTACAACAAATTTCGCACCGTGCTTTTTATTATACTTGTTTGTAATGTAAATAATAGGACATGAATATTTACATCGTAAATTACCAAACAAATGAGTTCCTATATGAAAAATTTATTTGAAAAAAAAAATGTATAAGAATATATTTACACAATTTATAGCTGCCAATAAAAATGCTGTTCGTAGTAAATAAATTCTAATATTAAAACTCATAGAATATTATTTATTGAATTATCGATCAACTTTTTTCTTAGACATTTCTCGATAAAAATTATAAGCGAATAAAAAAAAGTCCCAGCAACAAAACAATAGAAATTCCCAATAATCCTACTTTATAAACAATGAATCTAACTTTACAAACAAACCTTAAACAATAAATAAACGATCCTAATTTGCAACAAATGAACCTAATTAATAACAATTATTCAACAGCAATTAAACTCTTTGCTTGAAATTACACGTTAAATTGCAGCAAACAAAACAAACCGAAGTAAAGGGAAATGAAGACAAAGGAGGCAAAATATAACATAAAATCACTCAAAGGACAAAAAATCATATCGGTCATTGTTGACCGTTTGCCATTAATTAATACAAGTGACGTTAAATAAGACGATATTGTCATGGGGTACGTTGACTGGCCCCGAAAATCGGGCCCGAATTACGCAAGAAAGGGACACGGAAAATTGGAAAACTTACGGCCGGGGATTTGGCGGCGTGATTTTTTACATCTTATCGTGGGTAATATCCGTGGTTTATCGTGTTTACGCGACTGAAATTAGCTCGAGTGCGAATGTCCGCATCTCCGATTCGCCATCTTTCTTCTCGTTCTCACCAACACGACACCATAGAGCCAGCGACCGAGCGCGTCGCGACGAGTACGGCGCGCTTGTGTGCGTTGAAATTTGTTTGAACCATTTGAACCCCGCAGCTGTCCTGAAATTGAATCTGCTCGCGGGCTGCGGGAGATAAAAATTCAAGGGATGTCGGAGCAAACGAGTGATTTTAACGGCATGTAAATTGTTTTCTCAATTAAGTGTAAACATTGATAGATTTTAAGAAATTTGTCATCTTTAATGTCAATCAAAGTGGAAGATTGTTATAGCTGGACAGATTTTAGGTTAAGTGGTCATTGGTAATCGCCGGTTGAGTGTTCATTTTTATGTATTTTTTTGTTGTTCGATTGAATTACTGTTAAGAAATGGCTGCGAGAAGGTTAACAAAGGGGTTTCAGATGATGTTGAAACATTGGAGTACACATGAACAGGTACATAATTGCATTTTTTTTATTACGTAACATACAAGTTTCATTTATAAATAGGTCTACATTTGTTATCTATTGTTTATGTATTGTTTAGTTCACCAAAAAATATTTAGAACCCTTTTTTTTGATGTATTATGTATTTATGACTGATTTCAAGCTTGACTAATGAATTTTAATAGCTATTATGTAGAGAAAAATAATTGTAAACTTTAACATTATGGTGTTGATATTCAGATCATCAATTTAAATATTTTGATATTTAATTTTGTACTCATTATTTTTGTTTATCTGTATTTGTGGTCAAAGTTTAGTTTAGCGACAGGTTCAATATGAAGGTAGTCACGCATGTCAAAATTAAGACATAATATTTTTCTTTCAAAATCTAACAAAACTAACTTTCAATAAACAATTCAAAATTAATTTTTTTTGTTTATTGAAAATTATTTTTGTTTTTATCAATACTTGAGATGTTCAGCACTTTTATTTTCACAATTTGAACTGCTTCAACTACTCAGAAATAGCGAAATGTTCACAAATAGTAAACATTGTAATCATTGAAAAATTTTTATTTATACCAAAAACAGATTTATATACTGAATCAATTATAAAACTGAAAAATGAAATGGTTTTTTTTTAAATTTAGCAAGAGAAAACATTCGTAAGGTCAAATTTATTAAACAAAAACAAAAATATTGCTGTTTACATCCAAAGGACATAAGAATGGATGTAAATACAAAACAAAAACAAAAAAAGTTTATACATATTTTGAAAACGTTTCGTTTTTCAGCATCGTGCACCTTTTTATACACATATTTAATTTTTATTTCATAATTTTGACATTGTTCAATGTTACTTTTAAGCTTCAGAGGGATGTAAAACCAATAGTAGAAGCAGCAATCAATTTCCCTGAAATAGAATACAATATAGATTATGTGTGTAATCCTGCAAATAGAAACACAATTTATAATAATATAAAAAAGCGAGGAAAAGGCGGAGACATCGACAAAGTACTCGAACTTTCCCAGCAACCAAATAGTTGTGATGCTTTCTTTGAAGAATTAAACAAGATCCCAAACACGACTGATCCAAATGTACTCGAGTATGGAAAGGAAGCAAAGATTTTAAAAGAATGCGGTACAAGGCCGACCTTCAGTTTTAAACCGCGTGATCTCCAGAGCATAGCAGGAAGATTAAAAGCCATAAAAAATGAACAATTAGGTCCCATTGCGGGTCAAAGGGCATATGCTTTCATTGGTGGAATGGCTGATTTAGAACAAGCTTTAATTAATTACTCTTTGGACATACTGAGGAAGCACAATTTCCAGGTAGTTTCCGTACCTGATATATTGCCAACTGAACTTATTAAGAGGTGCGGATTAATGATGCAAAATGAAAGGACACTGGTTTATGAATTGGAGAATGTATATAATGAACATTTAAGTCTTTCTGGTACAGCAGAAATGGCGCTTGCATATTTATTGATGAATAAGAAATTTAAAAAGGATGAACTTCCATTAAAATTAGCAGCCGTTAGTAGATGTTTCAGAGTGGAAACCTCAAGTTTAGCTAAAGAAAGAGGATTATACAGGTAAATTTTAATGTAAAAAAATTTATTCACCTTAAGGTGGAGTTTAAAGTGATTACAAACTCATATGAAGTCGGTAACGTAGATGGTACAATGACATATATTTATAGCGAAAACTGATCATAAATGGAAATTAAACAATTTTCGTATAAATTTCACCAATTTGGTAAAAATTGGTATAATTTCCACCACTTCCTTATGTGAAGAAATCAGAAATAACAATCTAATTACCATCTCAATACCTAACAGCAGCAGTTTTTAATAAAATTTTGACATGAGCGTAAAAATCGCTAATTTTTCATATGAGACTTAATTCAACGGTGTTTTTTTTGTTCAAAACTATAATTAATCATCCTGGAATGACACTCTGGTCCATTTGTAAGTGAAAGTTACTTATTTTCCTTTAAATGTAATAAAGTTGTGGCATGTATCACATTCATAAAAATTTTTTTATTTTTTCTTAATTATTGGACCAGAGCGCCATTCCATCACTGCTGAGGAGTCATCATTTCAATTATTGTGTCATTTGGTTGAGAAATAACGAAAAATAGTGATTTTTCGTTTTTCATATGATGTTCGCCGCTTAAACTTGGCCTTAAAAATAAAATGTATTGGTAGCCATCAGGCTTACCATCATATTTCTCTTTCACAGTAAAGAAAATACTGTACTCAACCCGACAAAAAATGGTTTCAGGTTGGTAACCCTTCGCCTTTGACCAGGGTCACCAACTTAAAACCACTTTTTTCCTCGTCCAGTAATATGCTATTGTGGACTACATGAGGAAAATAGAACTTGTTGTTAATAATTCAGTATATTGTTCAGATTCTTGAGCTTGAATATGTATGATACGTGTAAACTACTCAAGTTGTTAACAAATGACTTACTCTTAATATACAAGTTAAGAAATAAAGCTTGATTTTATCTTTTTAGAGTTCATCAATTTACAAAAGTAGAAATGTTTGTTTGTTGCGACCAAGAACAATCATTTGACTTTTTCGATAAAATTATTGGCATTCAGGAAGAAATATTTAATGGTCTTGAACTTTGGTTTAAAGTTTTAGATATGCCACCTCATGAGCTTGGATCTCCCGCCTACAGGTATCTACAATTATAACAAATAATTCATTTTGAATTTAGGGGGACTTGTTTTATTCTTTAACTGCAATAATGAATAATAATTAAATTTCTTCAAAAATGTAGGATAATATTGTAAAAATATCAAATTATATATAAAAATATTCTCTTATACTGAATCAACTTGACGATATTTTATATTATTTTTTGGTTCCAATTTTTTTGTTAACAAATTTTCATGTCATGAAAATAAGTTGGCAGTTTTTGTGTATTGATAGTGGTGGTAACTGAATACACCCATCCACAAAATGGATGCACAAAATATAGAAAACGTGTCACATTTTGCTTTAAAAGTGAAAAATGATTTCCATTTAAACAAAAATAAGTCTAATTTGTTTAATTATTATTTTTTTTATGAAAACAGAAAAGTAGACATCGAAGGCTGGATGCCTGGGAGACAAGTGTTTGGCGAACTAACGAGTTGCAGCAATTGTACAGATTATCAAGCGCGCAGATTGAACATAAAATATGAAAACGCGGATGGAATTTTATTACACGTTCATACGCTGAATGGTACAGCTTGTGCAATTCCAAGATCAATAATTGCTATAGTTGAAAAATATCAAACGGTAAATGGTAACATACAAGTTCCAGCAGTATTGATACCATATATGAATGGGCAAAATGAAATAACAGGAGAAGGCATTCCGGAAGTTAGAGCACATAAATACAATCCTCGAAAATAAACAATTTGAATAAAACAAAATGGCCATTTATTTGATTTATAAACACAGATTTTTTTTTAGTCCAAAAACGAATGCAGGACAGATTAAAGAAATCGATGAATTAAAATGAAATAATATATCAAACATCACCTGACAATATATTTTGTATATAAACTAATACAGATATCATACAAAGTAAGATAATATTCCGAAAATTGTACGTATATGTAGATAAAATTTGTTTGTTCATAATTGTTTTCCCATGTTTTCGTTTCTCTGGTGATTCTGTATATATTTGAAGGGTTTATAAAAATTGTAACACAAAATATTTTTTCCTTAAAGTAATACAATTCAGAAATTTTTAATTTACATTTACTCTCCCACGCTAGTAAAATTTGCTTTATATATATATTCATTTTCTTTTTATTATCATTTGTGATTCCTTATATAACCCATTCCTGCACTCGCAAAAGTTGAAAGTCGTTAAAAAATCTGTATAATGTTCATGCTTCGTCTTGACACAATTTGTTTAGTTATTTGAATGCTGCAGTATTAGATGTTTGGACAGAATACTGATGTTACTGTTTCCTGGTAATATTCAATAATACACCTGTAAAAAATAAATCTACATTATTTTATCGGTTAAAAGTACATATGAAATTGAACAATTAAGGTGATTCTACAATGCGCCACGTGTCAAAAGATATCCGGTACCCAATATAGGTAGTGAATAAAATTGCACCAAAATTTGGTAGGATGTTATGTAAAAGTGATAAAATACATTGATTTGTCAAATCAAACTTTATTTTTTATTAATTATCGTGCTTTTAAAGTTATCGGCTGTCAAATCTTTCTTTGTGCCGCGAAATATTCATTTTCAAAATAAAAAAAATTAAACAAACTTTGTGTTTTTGTTTCTTAAATGGATAAAGACCTATTGAAAACAAAAATAAAAACAATAAAGAACTTAACCTTTCGCGTGTTATTAAACAATGTTTGTTTATGTTTCTTATTTGAAAAACGTTTCATTTCTCAGTTAAATATTAAATTTCTAGAATTAAAGTTGCATTTTGACAAATGAAGTATACCCAACGAATCTCTCACTTTGACATTGCATTACGTCCAATTTTGGTTTAATTCCGTTCACTAATTAATTTTGGGTACTGAACAGCGTTTTTGATAAAATATCACCTTAAACTTTACGTAAAAGCTTTAACTTACAATGATAATTTAATTAATCTTCTTCTTCACCAGATTCGGATTCTTCTTCAGCATTCTGCAGCCATTCAATGAATTTTTTCATTTGATCCAAAAAGAGCATTTTTCCTTTCACAGAGTGTCCTTCCTTATACCATTTGATGATTACTCCTTCAGACACTACGTCAGCTGTAATTATAAATAATGATTTCAATAAGCACCCTCAATGATTAAAGTAAATGAATAAGTTAATAACGAAACTAATGATTCAAAGGCTTACTTTTGTAAAACAGTAAAATAATCTTGTGGAAGACTTTCATGAAATTCATGTTATCATAACAGAACTCTTGAACTTTGAGGATAAGAGTAAGCTCAGATCTGGTAGTGTTTGTAAACGCTTCAAACAATGGAGTATAAGCCTTCAAATGCTTAAGCGCTTGGTCAGCTACAAGTTCTTCTTTTTTGTTCCATTCGGCTTGGCCCATTACTGCAACCCATATCTATAAAACAAATTTTATATTAGTGTCAAGTTCGACATGCCTATGATACTATGTATTTCTTTGACATTGCGTATACCTTCTCTAGAGTTTTTGAGTTAATTTTTATTATATACTATTTTTGAGGTAACTTGTAATAATGGATAAAATAGATTGTAATATATTGACGAATGAATTGAGATTTTATCTACCCGTTGTTTGTACTCTATCCCAAAAATGTTTTTTATATCAGAAAATACAACTCTTTGTATATAAGCAACAATATCATTAACAGCGCATGCACATGTGTAAATAGGTGGATATTAACATCCTCGAAATCTCATACGATGTATTGATAAATTAGATCGTATAAATAAATAAATAAATAAATAAATAAATAAGTTCAGTTGATTTTTTACTTCCCTTAAAAATAAAATGTATTGGTAGTCCTTTTCATTTTCACGGCGAGTAAAATATCGTATTCAACTGGAACAAAAGTGGTTTCAGGTTGGCAACACTTCGTCTTTGGCTTGAGTTACCACCAACTTAAAACCACTTTTTTCCTCGTCGAGTAATATACTATTTTGTGTTAATTCTTCAATTTCTTCAAGGAATTTAAATACATATTATACACTTTAAATAAAGAGTTGAGAATTTTTTTTGTAGATTATAGATTTTTAACATGAAAACAAGAAGAAGAACATTACCAGTCCTATGATTTCGTGTTCAGGAATGTCGCTCTTCTGCGCCATTTCTTTGAGATCTAAAATGATTTCTTTAATAGGTCGGTTATCAAGCAAGTATGATTCAAGATTCTGCTGCAGTTCTCTTTTTGCTTCTTGACTTGCTTGAGCTTTGTGTAATTTCACAATATCTGCTAAATCTACAGCTTCGAATGTTGAGCGGAAGTACTCTTCTGTCCTTTTGTTTGGTGGCACAAATTCCATTAATCTAAAAATCATTAATTATTTATTCAATAAAAAGAATACATTCATCATACACGGTATATAGTTTATTTATTTTTTTACATTTTTGCATGTATAAATTGCAAATAAACTGAATTAATCCTCTCACCTTCCCTCGATACCTCCTTTCTTTAATGCAAGAATTAAGCTCGACAGTCCCTTTTCTTGTTTCCATGTTTTAAATACTTCCAGCAGGAAATCAAGAGCCAAATTATCTTTTACGAGATGTTCATTTATTAGTACAGAGAGCACATTCGATGGTACAGAACCATTGGACATCCACAGTGCTGTCATTCGAGCTAATTTAATTCTATCTTCCGGGGAAAATCCTTTAATGTAGACAAGGATTTTCTTCATTTCCTCCTCGAACATCTTCTCCAAGTACTTGTATCGCCGCATGAGCTTAATAAATACCTAAAATGATTATAATTATTAATAAGCATCAACAATTACTATTGCTAAGCACACTGAGAGAAATAGATAGTTAAAATAATGATAACCTGCTAATACAAAGTATAATGAATTAAAAACCGAACTTAAGTACATAAACCTTTAAACACATCAATTAGTTCTATAAGGTTAAATGCTGTCAACCACCACTTCCACAACAATGTTTAAACAAAACATATGGCGTATTCGGAAAATGACATTATAATATTTTGTGAGAATTTGTCTCTTTTCTTTTTCATTTAATGATCACTTGAAAGAGTGAAATGAAACTTCAATAATATTTTCTGAAAATCTTTTCCGAATACGCCAATAGTTAAGAAATATAATTGGAAATAGGCTAGGTACGAGTGTCGTGCGCATCATTATCGACCGCGCGATATCGATAAATCGATTTACTATCTGGATACTTCATTTTACTATCTGTTTTCAACTATCTATTTCTACTATCTAGATGGTGCTTTTAACTATCTATTTCTCTCAGTGCACTTAATGAGATTGCAATATAATATTTAATTCATGTTAATTTATATCAAATAATGAATATTACTTGATCAAATTTTCGCATGGATTCCATGTCCCCTGGTTGCGCAAACACGCAAACTTTTGTTCTGACTTGTTTGTCGCCATCTTGAGCGATTGAACCGCCAGGTACTAGGAGGCCACCAGCTATTAAGATATCAAATAAAACCTCCCCATAACGACGGTAGTCAAGTTTTGATCCAGCTGTATCTAAAAACTTGGAAATCGCGTCTAGGTCATTGTCGGCCTTTTCGAGACCCAGCAGTACTGCGTCTCGAAAACCAGTTGGATCATATTTCTCTCTTTCATCTGCAATTTCAAATACAGTTCAATTAATACATTTCCCTCTTATAAGTCTTATTATGTTTTATCCAAGCAAATTTGTATTTCATATTTACCCCTTTTTCTGGTCTTTATTCGCTGACCCGATAAAACTGGCTTTTCAATTTTTTGACTCATACAATAACCTTCTGAAAGATAAAATGTTTTATTAATTATTTTAATAATAAATCTATTATATTATAAATGTAAATTTACGTGACATTATTTATTATCATAATTGTTGTGGAAATAAATTTTCGCTTTGAATTTTTTCTGCTTTTACACTCAACTTCCACACATTTGTTGAAATATGACCAATGAGAGAAAGGCACAAAGCTTGCCAAGTATGGACGAAGTTTGATATCATTAGATGTCCCTCTTTGAGACGAACATTTTTCATTGCTCTTTTTTTGATCCGATTTGCAGTTCTCAAGATATTTCAATGTCTATGTACATGTATAATAAAAAAAATGTCCTTACTAGGCTTTATGAAATTTTATAATAAACTACTATATTTTTAGTTTCGTTTTTTGTAATGTAAAAAATTATATTCAAAATTATTCTAAAATATTGAATATTTATAAATAATGCTTGTTTTTTAACTTATTTATGAAATATTATTTAGTTTTCAATTAAATATTTATTTAACACGAACAACAAGAGTTATTTATTTATTTGTTCTACTTTGTTATCAATATAATTCAATGTACAATACTACAATTCAAGAATAAAAACTTGAAAAAAAAAAAATCATTCTGTTTACTATGCAATACTTCTTTTTCATTATATACAAGTTATTTTAACATTTGTTATTTATAGCACATTAAGTAATAAATGGAACTATATGTATTATTCTCGATTCAGATTTAAATAATGTTTATTTATTAGATGCAATTGTTTTAATCATTCGATTAAATATTCAAATTCTTTATATAAGATAATTATTTTAATACATTACATGATATATATTTCCCTTGATATATATGTAGGCAAAAATAAATAAAAATAAAGGTAAAAAAGAAACAACAATCTTAAGGTGTATATATTAAAAAAGTATATATTGTAACGTAATCTTTTGTAATAATGCACAAGTATATAAAGTATAAATATAATATTCTATTCATAACATTTTTTTTTGTTATTTTTATTCAGTCAGTATTTTAATAATAAAGAATAAAATTTTTCCTTATTAATTTCAAACATTTTTAATTCATGGTAGTTTTGAAATTATTATAATATTTATACATTTAACAATAAAAAATCAATTATTTTCTAGTATAATGAGCTTGTCGATTGCGCATTAATAATATGTAATTAAATCTTCTTAGTATAAAATGTAGTTTTTGTATAAAAAATCTTATCAAATTACATAATTAAAAAATTAGGGCATTAGTTTAACAAATTTTATCCTACTTTTTATTGTTCGTTTAATTTCAATACAAACATCCATTATTAAAACGGAATAGATATATATATATATATATATATTTAATACAATGTTTGAATCACTCTATTTAAAATAACAAATTAAATTTAATTCTTTTTTTAATATTAAATTTCAACATTTTATAGATTAGACAATTTCCTTTTTAGGCAATGAATAAATAAATAATTTATCATTCCTAAATTAAATTGTTAAAAAATGTTAATAAACTTTATATATAGTATATCTGACTAATATACAAATAAGACTAATTCGGTATTTATACAAGAAACGAAAGGTAAAGCTAATCGAGTTGAAATGAGTGGAAAATTTTAATTGCCAGAAAGGAAAGTGAAACAAATATCGAAAACTAAACTGCCATCGTTACAACGTAATAATTTCAAACAATAACAAATTTCCCTTATAATCGAGAGGTCACCGAAAAAATATCGATGCAAAAAGAAGAAGACCATATCGAGCAAGATAATATAAACTGAAAATTCGCGCGTTGCAAATCTAAGGGAAGGAGGATCGAATTAAGATGGAATTATTAAACTGCGCGTGGCCATTAAAAGGGTTTGATGATTGGAAAATTCCTTTGGCCGTTGATGATGAGCGTACGGCCGCGAGGGCCGGACAAAACCATTGGCTCGTTTATTTATGTTGTGCTTTTAGCCCGCGCGCGTACACCGTACATGACAAAGCACTTGTCAAGGGAAGCACGAGCCCATAACTAGGCAACGCATGCTCGGAACATTCGTAGCGTCTGCTTAGAAATTGTCCCCCGAGAAAAGGTAATCGGCGCGAAATGAAAAAAAAAATGTGCGGCGAAAGTTGCGCGTTAATATGCCGAACGCGACGGAAATACCGTTGAAATGTGCGGGAAATAAGCGCGTAATCCGAGTAGATTGCATTATACTGAGGTTAAGGTCGACCCAAAGGCCACGATGGCCGAACTCGGGATTATTGATGTTGCGGCGAGTGAGCGCTTACGCGGCTGATTTGCGGGGCCGATTGAGTTGCGCGGAAAGATGGCTGGTATTTTTTATTTACTTACTTATAACAACTACGTCCGTAGAACCTCTCCTTTTCAGGCTATATAACCGACGCGAATTGCTCCTCAAGAAGAACTAACGGGCGCACTGTGTGTCAGCGAAAACAGAAATAAAAATGGAAGAAGGAACGGCGGATACCACATGGAAACGCAGCGCTGCCAACGTTGATGTCGAGTCGGGCGCTAAGTTGTGCGCAGTTGTGCGCGCCTTTTGGGGAATTTATTATGAGATCAAGTGTGGCCAACGTAGCGCTTTTTTGCGCGGGCATTTCAAATCAAAGTAAAAGTTTAGTTTAGCGATAGGTCGAATATGAAGGTCAAAATTAAGCGATATAATATTTTTATTTTAAAATCTAACAAAACTAACTTTTAGTAAACAATTCAAAATTAATTTTTTTATTTATTGAAAGTTAGTTTTGTTGAATTTTAAGAGAAAAATGCATATATTTAAATATATTGTAAAATAGTTTGTTTCCAAAGTTTTGTCAAATTTTTTAATTACTTCACTGAGAAAAATATGACAGAAAAAATTACCGTTTTCTAAAAGCAGAGAAACTAGTTTTAAATGTTATATTTATAAATGAAACAGAAATATTTCCTGTTAAAAAACATTAATTTTTACTGAAAGAGATACCTGAAACACAGTTAAAAACATTAATTTTTTCTGTCATATTTCTCTCGGTGTTCATTTTATCAGTTTATTGTTCGTGTAGTATATAAGAATATGTTTGTTGTATTGAAAATAAAAAAATCATATACCCTAAAGTTACCATAACCAGATTTATTGTGTGAAGTAAGAGTGGGATGTAAAAAGAATAACCTTTTTCATAAGTATTTAATAATCTTTATTACATTCATGATAGTGCGACAAGCCGACATTAATAAATACAAGTCTTATTTATCACACACATAAAACAATTAAATCTTTCGAGTACCCCTTAAATAATGTGAAAATGGAAAAAGGAAACTTTATCATCAAACAAATGTGAATTATACTTTCATTGAAAGTGCATAAATTATCTTAAATATGTTATAAAGCCCATGTAATGAAACTGGAAATACTACTATTTATAATGAGCCAATAATCTAATGAGACCCAACTCAAAAAAAAATACACAGAAGTGTGTACAAATATATACATTGGAGCAGAAAATGAGAATCGAGTAATGAAACAAAATAGAAAATAGAAAATTGACCCTATACTTCAAAATTGATTAAAAAATGGAATGTAGATGGAATGATAACGTCGTCTGTCACATTGACTCAAAAGAAGAAAAAAAATTGAAAAAATCAAGTCAACCTTTTGAACTTGGATACTTTTTGGTGTATTTAATTGAATCTAATTGTGTTATGTTTACTAATTACAGCGTGGTGTCACTTATTAATTAGTTAATTAATGTTTTAACAATGAAATAAATAAATTGTAATATATTTAATATTATGAAGTTTCATTGACTAAATTTACAAAAATATTTTTCTCATATGAAAATAATTGCAATCTTATATTGAAAAACATTATAAATTAAGTTCAATATTTTGACAATTATTTTCACTTTGTTTTATTCGTATCCTAGTGTATTTTTTTTTTTGTTTCTTTTTGTATTTATTAATTTTTGTAAAATGGTCAACGAAACGACATAAGGTAACAAATGAAACAACACAAAGAAACGTCTTAAATAAATCAAGATTCAAACAGAAAAATCTCTTAATTCATATCAACAAATTAAATATAAACATGACTTTATGTGTAAAACATAACTATATATATCAACACGTCAAAATCGTATTCAGTCCACAGCATTATGATCACTTTGGGACATCGATATAATGCCTAATTATGAATCAATTCACATTTTTTATGCATATTTTTTTTTCATTTTGATTGACTGACTTATATAAACTTTTCAAAAAAATTAAATCAATCATTCACATCATAAAGGGAATTTCTTTTGATAAACAAGATTATAAAGTAACTAAAAGGTTGTATGTACAGTATGATTCTCTGTAATAATGAATGACTTTTTCGCTATATAACAAAATTTACAAAATTACCACTCAAATAAAACGTAATCCTATGGAAGTCAAAATATCAGTTTCTACGGAGAAAACAGATTTCGTTGTATTTATTACATATTATTGTTACAGTACCACAACAGCAAATTTTAATAACATAACAAATTTAAATAAATTTAGTTTAATAAACAAGAGTAGAGTTTTAAATCAATTTTCTCCGTTCAATCTATTTATTTCCATCGATAATTATTCCTTTTTATTTTAAATTTCTAAATTTATCTGGCAATAAAGTAATAGATTGATCCCTTATGTTTACATTCGTATCTTATATTTTGTAAATCCTTAGGATATAATACATTCGCGAAAATATACATCAACATGAAATATTTTTTATATTTTAAGACGAACATTGTTCCAACGATATTTTAATTCACTCAAATCTTTTGAATTTGACTTCATATCTCATGCGTTAAATTACATTTATAATATTTTTTAATACAAAATATTTTACAGTATAGTAGTATAATAAGATTTGGCTAAAATTCATAGCTGATACTTGGCTCGGTAAGATGTGTAAAGTATCAAAATTTGACGATTTAATAATTTTGGTGAAATATCACGTTTCAATTTTTGCTTTCTGTAAGAAATATATATTCATAAAAAATTTATATATTACATTTCTTTACGCTTTAGCACTTTATCACATTATTCTTTATTTAATTTAATCCATTTTTTTTTATATTTTTATGTATAAAAATTTACAATAAAAATGTAGTATACAATTTGTATAAAAATAACATAGTTTTTCTATACAACTGAACAAACAAATACATAATTAAGATTACTTATTAATGTTAATATTTGTACATTTTAAGACAGGCAAAATATACATAATAAAACAAAGTTCGTATAAATAAACAAGTGAATTTTAATAGATAATAGCCGTCTATAAGCATATCAAATTTGAATTTAAAAACAATGTTCGTCTTTTCAATTCATGATTAAACCTCAATAAATTTGTGATGTAAAAGAACTACATTTCTTCCATACGCCTCTTAATAAAAATCTACAAGTATTAGGCACATAGAACACACAAATTCAGTAGTGTACATTATGCACCATCCACTACCCCGGAGGCGAATAAATATCAAGTTCATTCCTTTGAGGAATCAATTATCTTTACCCTCTCACAGCTATTTAACTGTCCTATGTACATATATGCCGTAAAATATATATACATATATTTACAAAAGCATTAAATTTGTCTTTTCGCGACCGAGGCAGCACTGTGTTCACACAAACCGATTCAAAACATATATGCATGTTCATACTCGTTATTTCTCTTTAAAATTATATGTATATATATATTTATATATATATATATATATTATATTTATATAATTTTTTTTATAATTTTCTTTAATATAAAACGTATAACACGATAGAGTGAATACTGTTGGGTGTACTTTAAGGCACTCGTGCAGTTCGAACATGAATATGTCTTGTTCGAGGAAACTTTTCGTCTAAAAAGTACTGGACAAACAAGTGAAACATTTGCCCAAAATCAATTATTCGCATGATCTCACATATATATACATATATGTGATGTGTTCGTTCATTATCAACATTGACTTCTTAAATATATCAACACCATTGTTTTTTACATTATCATTTAAAAGGATGTCAAAGGTACATTTGTACACTCTAATGCATTAATATTTTTTTATATTATGATTGGATAGAGTATCTAATATTAATTGTAAAATGAAATAAAGTAATATAAAGAAGGTTTGACCATTTAATTAGTTGATAATTCTGGTCTTCTTTATACTATCTATATTTCCAAGTTTCAAATTTTACAAATATTCATTGAAAAGTTAAGGCGAACTATTCGTCTTTTGGCGAAAAAATTGTGTTTAACTTTAGCCTTGTTTCAACAAGTTTCATTGAACGAGGGAGTACATTTAATAGAGAACGCAGTACTCCTAACATTTTGGATGTTGCATCACTCTTTAGAGTAAGAGTTCGCCGTAATTAGTCCATTTCTACACTAAGGTACTTTTCTTATTAAATTAATAACAATAACGAAAACAATATTAAATATAATTTATCAATTTACATGTCAGTTACAACTTAACACTTTGACATCCCATTAAGCATTCATTATCAATGTCGATACTGTACAAAGCACTGGTCCCTTAACATTTGTCTGAAATGGGAAGCAATTTATTTAAGTTTTTTCTAGCAACAATCAAATAAACTAACACGAGACACGTGCGAATCCTGAATGCGCAATAAATACTTATTTGTAAGAGATCATGCGCCAAGGCAAAAACGATTATTTGTTTTCGGGGAATATTACAATTAAATTGCTATTTGCGACTTTACTTCAAAACTAAAAAGTCAATTGTTTCCCTCGAGACGTATTCGTACTTCTCTACTCACCACAATTCGGCGGTCTGTTTAATTACGTAATATCTAGATATGGAATTCGCCATCACTTTCAATGTAATTTGTACAGCGAAAAGCTGCGCATCCTTTTCGCAAATTAATTTTCTATTATATAATAATCTATGCTCGTTGATAACATCTTTGGTTGAAAGTAGAAACGAAACGATTAAATTGTAACTTAAATTAAAATTAATGATTCAGAGGTTGATTGCCCGAGCGATACTTTGAGCCTCTACTTTATTTTCAAACTGATGACTATTGGTCCATCTATTCGTCGTCGTTCTTCTCAAGCTTCTTTTTATCGCAACACATATCGTCGCAATTGATCACAATATCCTATAACATGGTGATAATTTTGTTTTTATTAATCATTTACTTTTCAGTAATAAATGATAGCTTGAAATAAATGAATGTTAATTTCATTACTTGAACTACTATTTGCAGAGGAGTTGGTTCTCCTGGTGAACAATCCATTCGAGTGACATTTGCAGGGAGCAATTTGGGGCAGGGTTTACCGGTGAAAAGAGTGTACAAAGTATGAATGGTCCTTCGCTGCATAAGTTCCGTGTGCCGGTGTTGGTAACCACTCAAATGCCTTTCATGTCGTATTGCTGAAGGGAACCACCTTTCACAGAGAGTACAATATCTTCTATGTTTAATAGTTGCCTAAAAATGAACAAGAAGTTAAACAAAGTGATAAAGAAGAAGCAGAGGATAAGTTCTCGTTTAAATAAAAATTTTATACACAAAAACTGTTGAAGAATAATGTTAAGAATAAAACTTATTGAATATCAATCACACTTGTTTTTTGTTATTGCATAGAACAGTGGAATGTAAATCTTACAACAAGAATATATTAACTGCCTTTTAAAATATGCATTTTAAGTTTTAGGTAATCAAAAATATGTCAATGAAATTATTCATTCGTCAAATATTCAACACAATTAGTAGTAGTATTAATTCATTCATTCATTCATTTATAACCATCATCAGTTATAATAATTTTAAAAATCTTTTTAATCTTTTGTAAGATTACATTATTTGTATTAACATTAACTTAAATAATTGATTATTTAATATTTTAACATAAATACCTAATTATTTAACATTATTTATAAAGTTGTTAATTTAAAGAAATATTAAGTTTGGCATTTTAACTGAAATTTAAAATTAAAAACTGTTACGTAAGTCATTAAATTGATTACGAAAGTATGGCTTTACAAAGAATTGGACTTTTAAAAAGCAATTATTTTCCGCAGATGTCATTGCGACAAATATTTCTGCAAATTTTATTTCTGTATTATGAAACTTGCTTATTATACTGAGAGAAATTTCTAACAATGAAAGCATGACAGCTAGTCACTCTCTATTGATAAGTTTTTTTTTGTTACTATTTAAGCGTGAGCTCTTGCCTTATTAGTATTTGCCGTTTTTCTTTTTTAGTTGTAACAGCATAAACTTATATTATAATGGCATGACTCTTCAAATAATTATTATTATTATTATTGATTGAATATTATGAAAATATTCAACTAAAATTCCAACTATTAAGTAGCATGTTTAATTTCTTTTTTGCAAATTTTCGTAAATTTACCTTTTCATGAAATGCTAAATCTCGAACGATTTCAGCAATTGTCATTTCTGACTCGTGCTTAGTCTTCGCCCTTTTAGCGTGACTTTCACTCTCATATAAATCTAATTTAAGCGGTAATTCCTCTTTTGGTGAAGGCGGATCCCCATCAATTGAGTCCTGGGTGGTAATCACAGGTGGCGATCTAGAAGAGTCTCTGTCTGGACTCGACTCAAACTCAATAGCCGTCTGTGGTTCCAAAATCGGCATATTGTCCTCTTTGCTGGCCCTTTTATCATCCTCCTCCGCTAATTTCTCATCCGTTTTTGCTTCCTTATCCGACTCCTTTTGATTTATTCCTTCGATCACTTGCATTGCTTTTTGAATTGAGTTGACAAACTGTCGATTTGCCGACTCCGAAGATGTCAATTTCCTCGTCACTTCTGCATTGTTCATCTGAACTTTCTCTGATTCTTTCATCGCATTTTTTACTTGCTTCAAGGATATCGTCGTATTGACCAATTGATTTTCAAGACTAATTTGCGCGCTCGATCTGTACTTTCTGAACGAACTCGACCGAGATTTTGATCTTCTCCTTTCAGTTTTATCTCGCGTCCCAGACTCTTCTCGCGAAGAAACGTGGGTCTTCTTACTTTCCTCTTTCTTATGGCTCGACTGATCGCTCATATTCTTGACACTATTACCGTCGGAACTAAATTGTTTTTCCTCCTCAACGGTCTTTGGCTTTATATTACACGTAGACTTGTTATCGTTGCAATTCATGAAACACCGCTTAAGAGTTTCCTTTGCAGCTAACATTTCTTTGGCTAACAGATCCGAACAAGATAATCCATCGTTGTCAGCTTTTATAGACTGCTTGTGCCTCTTACTCTCGCTGCTTTTATGTCGACTGGAACTTGAAACCAAACGTCTATGTTTTGAACGCGTATGATCAGATCTAAATGAATGCTGAAATGATAATAGTACAATTAATATTTAATAATTAATAGTGATATACATTTAATTAGAATTATTGAGAAGTGAATTTAAAAACATTCAAGTTTTTTCCCTTGTTTATCATGAATTTAATAAACAAGAAAGATGATCTCTCTATAAAGACATCTCATTTCCAAATGTTATCGTATATAACATAACTTCAACAAAGAATATATAACGGTGGAATTCATTAATTTATAAGATGTCTCCATTAATTGCCCGATGAGGATCCTAAATCTAAGGATCGAAACGTCGCATTATGAAAAATAATACTTTCCAATTATTATATAATACTATTGTAACCTCTCGTGTTTGCTGTATTTCATTGAAATACTGGAAATACGAGAAGCAATTAGTTTAATTTGTTCAAGTATAAGTTGGTCTTAAATTCATAGTTTAGCTTAAATAATAATATGTTATTAACATGAATACTCACCTTTTCAGAACTCTTCTCTTTTGGGACAGCATTACCATGGATGGTGTAATTGCAAGTTTTGACCTTTGTATTTCCAAGATTATCCAATTCTGCGCCACTGATCTTCAATTCCAATCCAATTTGCTTTGATACAGTTTCATTGAAGTCAATCTTTTCGTTCTTCTTGTTCAAAATATCCATTTCGTCCTTGCTTATATCTGGCGAGGCCGGTAATATCTCGATTGTAGTTTGACTTTCGTCCGAAGACTCTACTGCTATCACATAATTACTTTTTGGGTTATCAAAACTCATGCGACTTTTGTCTGAGTGATTGAAACCAGCTCCTCCCATCTCGTAATCAATGTCTGACGTTTCATTATGTTTAGAAATATCAAATTTAAATTTCTTACTAATAGACAAAGTGCTCAATTTTGTACAAGAATCATCATTCTCCATCTCATTGATAACTGGATGAAGCACTAAAGAATGATTGTCTTCTTTGTCAGTGATTTTTATTGATGAAATATCAAAACAAGCATCGTCGCTGGCGTATTCGTCCTTGCTATTTAATATATTAAAATTGTTACTTTCTCTTAAAGAAATAGATTCATTAAAATCATCTTTATCTCTTGAGTTCATATTTTCGTCAAAAGCCCTCGAGTTCAAATGAAATTCGGAATCTTCAGAATCGCTGTATTCGTTTCGTATACAAGTTACATTTTTTCGCCTCCGAGATGTTGAAGTGGAAATGTCGAATGATATCATATCTGAATTTGAATTGGACACCTTATTTTGCTTCTTTAAGTCTGATATGAATTTGTCCCACTTAAGTTTGTTGGGATCAATGTTATTCTGGGGATGCATTCTATCTGTGTTCCTCGAAGTAGTCAACTTCAATGCCACTTTCATGTGTCTAAATTCTTTTGCCATGGTGTCCAGAATCCAAGACCTGTTCAAAGTTACCCTAGGCTGCCATTCTAATGCTTTCCTTTTGGATTTACTTAATTCGCATTTAAATTCAGATTTCGTTGACGTTCGTTTAATTATAACTTTTGGAATTTTATCAGAAATTAACGGCGTTTCATTGGTATTACATTCGTATTCCGAAAAATTCTCCGTCTCTTCTCGGTCTTTGGAATTTTTTCGAAATTTTTTAGAAGACGACTGAGAACTGGACGATCTACTTCGCTTTCCTGACACTTTCGCCGATATATTAGCGCCTTTTCGGATTTTCAGTTTTGGAATCCTATCTCGACTTCTTTTTCGCGATTCTAATTCGTGCTTTTGGTCTTCCGAACTCCTGCTCATTCGTGATGACTGCGCTGAAATCTCTTCATCCATAACTAAAGGCACATGACTTCGAACCTTCTTTATCTTCATCTTAGGTACCGTTTTCTGTATAGTTTGAACATCAATATTTTCTATAACGACTTTTGGCAATTCATTTTCCATCTTGATCTTCATCTTAGGAACTTTTGTATCGACTTCGTTGCTACTTGACTTGCTTCTGTCATCCGATCTACTGGATCGTGACTTTGAACTTTTAGATTCAGCACTTGAAGCTCTTATGTGAGGCACTGAAATTTCTTCAATAGTTGGAGTTACCGGTCGAGAGCTTGCATTACGAATAATCATCTTTGGTATCTTCGGAAGTTTTGGTCGGCTCTCACTTTTACTACTTTTATCATCAAACTCTTTGATGACGGGCGATTTTGATTGCGAAAAAGCTTTTGGAGAAGACTCGCTTTTTCTGATTACAAGCTTAGGAACTAATTTTTCTTTTTCCAAAGAAATAGACGAATGTTGATCATTCGAAATATTTTCTGTTGAGGATTTCAAAATAACATGGGGCGATTTGGCTGATTCATCTGCCTCTTTGGCGAATTTATTTTGGAACCAAGTAGTTCCTAGTACACTTTCTTCAGTGATTTTAAGGTCCTTTTCTTCAGCAATTTCTGGTATATTGTCAACTTGGCTTTCCAACTTCGGACACTCGATAGATTCACTGTCTGAATTATTTAAATTAAAGTTGTTATCAAAATCTAACTTTTCTAGTGGCGGTATTTCCTCCTCTACAGATAGCTCATATTTTTCCATAGAAAAATGTTCTATTTCTATTTCTTTATTCTCGATTTCGGCTTCTTCCTCTTCTTTTTTGATAATGACATTCTCGTTTTTCATATAAATTTGGGACCTCGTCTCTATTTCATTTTGAATGGTTTTTTCGGAAAGAGTTGCTCCCTTTTCATGAGCCGAATTAACTTCAGCTTTATCCACCAAACTGTTTTTATTTTCTACTATTAACGCACTTTCCAAAGAAACAACATTTTTAATAATAATATTATTATCAGCTGCTAATTCAGTCGCAATATTTGATTGTTTTGATTCATCTTCTTCAGTACTCGTAGGAACCTTATCCGTAACTATCACTGGAATGTTTGCAGTACCAGGCACTACAGTCTCATTCGTATTTTTTTCAATTTCCTCTTCAGGGCTGTCGATAACATTATCTGATACAGTATCCATTCTTACGTCAGTAACTGCACTTTCGCGCAAATCGTGCTCGGTATCGTGAAATACAGAAGTAATAATGATGTCGCTTTGAAAAGATTTCCTCCTTGGTTTTTTGATATTACTTTCTGAACATTGCAATACGGAAGTCGAGTGTCTTCTCAATGATTTTTTATCTGGGCCGTCTTTAAAAACAACAACACTTTGATACGGACCTTTGAAGGAGTCATTTTTTATTACAGAATTAATATTAAATCCAGTTGGCGACACTGCTGTAGTTTCTATCTGCTTCAAAACACCTTTATCTGAATCACTCTCTTCGGTGCAAATATGTGCATTTTCTATTACATCTGCATCATTCGTACGTATAATAGAACTGCATGGAACTTTGTTGTTTGCACTCTCCTCAGTTAAAGTTACGTTATTAAGATTTTGGATTATATCCGAACCTTTATTTTGAGGTACTATTCCAAGTTGCTTGATAACCGTCGATCTGTTTTCATTAATCACATTGTGATTTTCTTCACTAAGTATCGATGAGTCTTGATACAATTTGTTGTTTGAGTCAACAATCTGTTTACTTGCATAATCGTTATCTCTTTCTTCAACATTTTGCTCTTCATGTATTGATTTGCTATCGTTGTTTTCAGCATTCAATGTGTCCGAGACGAATTTCGTGTCAACAAATGAATTACTGGGAGCAATAGCAATCACACTACAATCCCTGACTAGTTCAATTTCATTTGTTTGCGGCGATTTATTTATCACGGTTTCCTGTTTATGCTGTTCATACTTATGGGAAAGACTTTTGGACGATTTGTGCAACTTCCCATCGAGGTGTTTACTTTTATGCTTTTTCTTCTCTCTTAATCGTGAACTGTACCAATTGTTGTAAATCAACGACGAATCGTGAAGTTTATCCTTTTCTTTAAGCAAAATCTTGTAGGTATATTTGCGATTGGGACTATACTTGATCTTTCCATCTTTGGTCGTATAAATGGGAACTGTATTCAATTTGTCGTTATCGTCCATGAAAGTTGGATTGAAAAATCCATTGGGACTATCCTCGACTTTTTCATCCAAGTCATTCTGGAATGTATCTTCGCTGCCATAATTTTTAAATGTTAAAGGATTAATATTGTACGGTAATGAATCAACTTTATCAAAATTACAATTCAACAAATTTTTATCAGGGAATCGTGTACTGCTGCAAGGGTCGAAACATTTGGCGTTTGTTGACACATTAGATGACAATGTATCTATATTTAGAGAGGATAATAATGTTGAATTCTTATTTTGCATATTATAAATATTCAACGGATCATTTGGATAATTAAATACTTGAGGATTATAAAAGTCCTTTGCGAGCTTAAAATTTAATGTATTTTTCGGCAATTTCAATTGATCCGTGACCTCGATCTTATCACTCTTCTTGGCGGTCTGT
This sequence comes from Leptoteleia sp. ZL-2020, assembly GCA_022817305.1. Lineage (NCBI taxonomy): Eukaryota > Metazoa > Arthropoda > Insecta > Hymenoptera > Scelionidae > Leptoteleia > Leptoteleia sp. ZL-2020. The sequence continues at coordinate 24,375 of JABFPN010001241.1, forward strand.
TTCTTCAAAATGGAATGTTCATTTGAGGCTTTTTTGTTTGGATTGTCTGTTATCCTTTGCGTAAGGCACTCGGAATATTTAACTGGCAGAAACTCATTGCGTACACCCGCGGCGTCATTTCTAACAATTTGAGGTAGTTCAACATTTTGGCTACTCTTAGTAGGCAAATTTTCTACATTTTCCTTACTCGCTTTGGATGACGCTCTCTCGTGATTACTTGATATGTCGTTATCTATTTTTTTATCACTATTGTCAGTGGTATTATCTGCAGAATTGTCGTCGCAATTTAAGACCTTTGTAACCGAAGGCTTCTTATTTTCGGAACAAGATAAATTAATTTCAATCTTAATACCGTCAACTGCATTGTCTTTCGCCGCTTTACTTTCATCCTTTAATGCTAAAAAACTTTTACGAAGATCATTATCGTTTATTCGGAAATTTACATTCGTCAATTGAATTTCAAATTCTTTCTTTGCTTCATTCGAATCATATTTTAAAAGCCTCTTTTCAGCGTCCACAATTTTCTCACTAGACTGCGTATTGCAGACCTTTGTATGCAAATGATTACTTCCCCTTTCTTCCTTTTCACAACTGTTCTTTTCCGTCACCATTTTTTGTAATTCAATCTTATCCGCGCCATTGCAGACGCTTCTTTTTCGTTTTAACTTCTTGAATTCCCTAAATAAGTGGGATTGATCATCATTATTATTAGTGCTTGGTTCAACGGATCTTGATCTCCGCCTTTTATCTTTTGACACTTTCGAAGGTGGGTCGGTGCTCGTTCTACATTTGCTCCTGGAAGGCTCCACGATTTTAGCACTATCCTTAGAACCTCGGCGTTTAAAATTCATCGGTCTAAAGTTGCTGTCTGAAGTTTGAGAAGAATTTGATAAATCCTCGCTGGTTTTTAACGAATCGGTATTAGTACTTGAGCTTGTTTGTTCGTCAATGTCCAACTTTTGCAAGTCACTCTTTAACAAATGTTTGATCTTTTCCAAATTCACCATATCTTTTAAACGTTTGCGTTGCTTCAAGAGTTTCTTCAATTTGTACTTGGAATTTTGCTTTTTCTTTAAAGATTTCTCAAGATCTTTGGACAAATTATTGTCCAAGTTTTTAACATTAGTAACCTCGTCCCAAATGTCATCCTCCTTATCTGTGTTTTCATCGTCGGAGTTAAGAACGTTGATGTTAGTTATCGGAGAAGTATTCTTCATAACTTTGGTCAAACAATTTCCCTCCATTGGTAGGACTGGAATTTTTGGCTCCTCCTTATCTTCTCCTCCGGGTATTAATGGAATATTTGACGAATTTGAGTAAGATGTATCTTTGTAAAATTGTTTGATAATCTTATCGCAAACATTCGGCTCGTCAATAACTTTCTTTGACTTTTTCTTTCCACTCTTTGAAGTTTGTGATGGAGAGTTATCGACTTCGTCATTAGTAATAGTAGGCAAAGATAACGATGGAGACGTTTCTTCATCCTTATTTACATCCTTATTGTTGTACTGCACAGGCGACGATGAAAACCATTCCCGAGGGAGCAGTTCCTGTCGATCTTCCGCGCACTCCAAAGCACCATCAGACTTTTGATTCTCCTGATTGCCGTTACCTTTACCTTCTTTGGAATTAGTATTACTAGAAGTGCCCGTTTTCTGCGTAGCTAGAAAACTTTCCATAACGTCATTCGAGTTGACTAAATCGAAATTCAATGAATCGTTCGATGGTTTTCGTTTATTCTTATTCCCTTCGTCCGCTGGCTGAGTGAAGCTGATAATTGGACTGTTCTTTACAATCTCAATAGGATTGGTCGACATCCTGAGGTGAGAAACTTGCTCCAGGGACTCTTCGTTATCAGAATGAGTCGGAGTGTTTAGAGACGTTGACACCGCAGTACATTCGTAAGTCGTTAATTCCGGTAAACTAAGATCGTCCGGATTATTTAGCTCGACATTGGCAATATTTTCCTTCTCAACAGTCCCAATCACTGTACTGTTTTTCACGGAAGGTTTCGCGATCACATTTTGACTTTCATTTATCCGGCACGGAGTTTGGTCAGTCTTTGGCGAAGGGTTCTTCGGCGCGTCTGAAGCTATCTGCTTCTCACTTTCATTATTACTCGGGCCTTCCTTGTTAACAAGCTCCCGTATATTTTTAATATTTGACTTGCTAATTCCACTGAGAACATTGTCGAGTTTCTCGACAACTATCTTGTTTTCCAAATTATCAACGATGTGTATCGTCGGGACTTGATTGCCGTCGCTACTAATGCACCCTACAACGCTCACCACTTTATTAATTTCCACCGGGCCGCCTCCTTGAATCGCCGGATTGTTCTGCAAAATGCCAAATTCCTTTTGCGCGTCGGCTATATTCGTGACCAAATTTAAATCGGCAAATTCCACCACGGCCACCGGGGTGGAACCCTTCCCTATTGCATTGGCAATCGCGTTCTCTTCTTCCTCCGACTCGTCCCAATTGGCTAAAAATTGACGAACATCTATGTCCGGTTTGTCCGCGAAATCCTTGCTAGACTTGTTAGGCTGAACTTCCCGCGGGGCTGAAACTTCAGCCTGTTGCTCGGAAATCGGATGGGCCACACTGTTGGGATCGTGAATAATGACCGGGGATTTTTGTTGACCCGCGGCGCAGCCAGCTTGCTCCAACAGTTGCATATTCTGTTGGTGTTGTAATCCGTCCGCAACCACTGGGACCTTTTGAATAGCCGCGGCATTTGGATTGGGATTCATCGTTTGATTGCACGTACCCGAAAAATTGGTTGGCAAATAATTTGAATTGATTAAAATACCATTATGGTCGAACTGTAAATTAATGGGCGATATCGGGGGCCCGACGTTCGCGCTTGCATTTGCGTTCATAGAGGTCTCTTGTATGCAGCTCTGGAATTCCACGGTCCTTTGCAATTTCAATAATTCCCGGTACCTCAACACGCACTCTTGGTACTTGGGATTCGACAGGTAACCAGGAACGCGGGTCATTTCCTTCAACTGATTCTCCAAAGTGTACCTCTGTATCGCAAACTTCTGTCGGTACATCTGCTGTTTGGCGTAGGGACCGCTCGACGATTGCAACCTCGTGTTACTTGGATCCATCATTTCTCGACTGTCATTCGGATACTCCCGGGGACCACTTTGCGGATTGTAATAAGAATTTTGCATCATCGGTGGAACATTATTGTTTGGTACGACATTTTGCATCAAATTGTTGTTCTGATACGAAGTATGCTTCGAAGGGTCGTGAAATTTGATCATTCCTGACGGATTATTCGGTTGATTCGCAACGGGGGGTCCTCCCCTTGGAGGGTAATGATGGTACTTGATATAATCCCCAGATACGTTATAATTTTGCATCCCATAATTAGGCAAAATAACGGAAGATTGGTGATAACTGCGAGATGTCGTGGCGTCCTTCCTGTACTTGTAATCGGGATAATTCTTTCGTTGGTCCATAAGGTATTGATTATTAGCACTCGATGCTTTATTAGAATAAGCCTCTTTTCTATAATTAACGTTTGCTCTGTGCCTTCTGTCATCTGGATTGTAATTATGCATGTGCATGTTATCTCTAAACGGTGCCCCTGACGGATAGGAACTATAATTGTACCCCATATTTGGGTCGGGGATACAACAGGGACCTTTGCAAGGACCCGGCATATATGGCGCTTGTCTGCTAGATACCATTGAATTGTTCGGTGGGATGCGAGGTCCTGGGACCATATTGTTATTTACATTCATGCCCGGCCCAACCATATGGTTAACTGACCCGTTCATCGACATTGCATTGTTTCTATGCGCCATTTCGTCAGGCATCGAGGTTCTATGGTGGTCCATGTCGTTGTTCACCTCCTCCATCGTTGGATTCATATTCGAAGAGTTTCCATAATGGCCGATGCAGTTGGACATGTGTACCATGGAGGTCAGAGGGGATGGTCCCATGTTGCAGCCATTGGGGCCACCCGAGTGTGTTGTGTAATTTCGCGAGCCAAAATTTGTGTCATTTTGTGATTTGTTTAAACAGTCCGGATTCATGTTACCCATCGAGGGTGGACTAATACTAGGAACGAACGAGTGATTAGGATTAACATTTTGCCCGGCTGGCGCCACTGCCATGTTGGCCGCAGCGCCATCAGACGCTCCAGACTGCAGTGCATTGTACTGCTGCCAGTCTGGAATATTTCTAGAGTAGTTCATTGTACATTTTACAGGCTCATGACTGAGTGACTTGCCACGAGGTTACATATTTGATAATTGGATGTAGCTGTCAACAGGACGTTTATCTGAAATGGAAAGAAAAGGCAAAAATAAAGATCATAGTAAATTTAAACGTTGAATAAAATTACAATTGGTCGACCATTTTTTTAAATATCTGCTAAAAACTAAAATCTTGTGAAAATCTAACTTTCACCTTTCAGCAGTTCCCCTTTTTAATACATAGTGGTGACCCTCGTAGTAGTCTAGCGAGTCCTAATAAGTACACGGTAGGCTTTACAGTTAGTGATTACTTGGAAAAAAGTGGTCACATTTAAAGTTACAGGAATATGCTTTCTATAAAATTTCAATTTCTCCGCAAATATTGCAATTTTACTTTATGCAATCAGTAAATGTAAATATGTTCTTTTGTGAATATTTAATAAAGAATTAAAACACGAATTTGCATATAATTACAAAATAATTTACGAAATAAAAAAGTCTATTTTAAACCCAATTACATTTGTCTATATTTCGTAACGTCAGTCCTAGTTTTATGTTAATCAATATCTTGTACACAGTTTCTGTCTTTCACAGTTTCTTACTTTAATTTTGAAAGATTTTTCTTTAAATCTAAACAAATCTTTGCAATTCTTCTTTAAATTCATTTCAATATTTATCAATTAAAATCAATATAAAGAAACGTTTATGACCGTAAACATGATTATGTCACGTTTGTAACAAAGAAAAATTTCCTTAATTGTACATTTATCTTATTTCTAATAATTTTCTATTATTTTATCGAAACATTTTAATATTCGAGTGAATAAAATGTAAAAAAAAATAAGTACCTCTGTTTTATATATTAATAAAAAACGTTTTCAATGTTTTTATCGCGTTAGACTAAATTGAAAAGTACACGAATTCAGTAGCGTTAAAAGTGAAATAAAATTTAAAACATTTAAAAGCGTAAATTTAATTATTATTAAACACGTGTAAGCAAAAGTAGTGAAAATTTATTACGCTTTTTACTACAATACCGACGGCTTGGAGTAAGCTCCGTATATCTCTAAAGCATTAGTTTGAACTGATATCTTTTATGCATATGTATAAGAGATATCATATTCTTCATTGATACTTTTCAGATATACAATTTCCGCTTGGGACCAACGAACAATTATAATTGCTCTTTCGTTTTATACATAATACTGGATTATAATTCAGATTACAAAACTAAATTCTAAGGCAGCATTATAACAGTGAAAAAAAAATGTTTATTAAATGTACTACCGCAAATTTCAATACAATTGGAAAAAAGTTGTATTTAAAGTTACCATACCCTAGTAAAAATCAAACATATATTGACATATATGCTTTTTCTTAATTCATATATGGCCATATATAGATATACATGGTCGATATATGGCAATAATTGATATCATATTCTAGCCATATATGCTTTTAATAATGTTCTCATATTGAAACCAATTATTACCATATAAGGCTTATGAATTAAGAAAGACATATATGTCTATATATGATTATATATGTCTCATTTTGACTAGGGTACCTTCTGACGTAAGAATATTATCTACACTGAGAAAAAAGTAATAGTAAAATTGAAAACAATTTATATCCATTTGAGGACATCTCTAAAGAGTGAAAAATTTTACTATTAAAAATAGTAAAAATGTTAATTATCAAAGCAATTTGTAGTATTTTTCTACTAATATTTACTGCATGACTTTTAAAGTTTACTATTATTAACAGTAGAAATAATTACTTTTCCAATATATCCTCAAATTGATACAATAAATAGTAATTTGTGATATTTCTTCTCAGTGTAGAGTGTCTGCTATTTTACCGTACCATTGCAGTAAAATTTTGATGTATGATATAGTAAAATTTTATATTCAGTATGCTAATAATCACCATGTATCGTGGCAACTTTACAAGGTCATATAAAAAATTTTACTACACCATATGAAAAATATCATTATCTTGGTATAGTAATATGATATCCCTTCAACGTCACAACTTTTATCTCAGTGTAGTTTGTCAAATGTACGCATAAAATAAAGTTTATATTTTCACATCCGTTGTTATTGCTCATTACACTTTCCCTTTCAATCATTTCTATTGAATTGTTGTTATTATTGCTTTGTAATTTATTTACATATTTGCATTGAATTTAGTACAATTTTAAAATTGCAAATGGATTGAAACTTTACTTTAACAGTATTAAGTTAAAATACATTTGTATGATTAATGAATGTTTAGCCTTGGGAATATTGCAGACTTTATCAATTCCATTCAATATTATAGGTATTTATTTATCATTTTTTTTATAGTTTAAAATAAACATAAAGCGTTTTGTAATGAAATTTTATTGCAATAGTATTTCTTTCCCGAACTAATATTTATGGCGATCCGATTGTTGAAATGCAGGTTGAGTACAGTGCGAAAGCAAACAAACAAGCGTGCTAACTTCACATATAAAAGATGTCAATAAAACGGAAGTGTTAATACGCTACGACAAATGAAAAAGCGGAAGTAAGTAAACAGTTAATAAATAAATTAATTTATTAACAATGATTTGAGTTGTTTTGGTATATTTCTTCAAATAATACTTTTTTTTCTTTTTCTTTTTGTCTTTAATTTCATTTTTTGGTCATTGTAAAGAAAAATTACATTTACAATTAAATTAAATGATATTGAATTAAGCAAAATGTTTATTGTTTATTAAGCAAAATCAATAAGAAAATATTTACTCAAATCATTGTTAATAAATTAATTTATTTA
>JABFPN010001242.1:0-31356 GCA_022817305.1 Leptoteleia sp. ZL-2020
CTGTAGAGTTAAATTTTATATTATATATATATATATATATATATATATATATATATATATATATATATAAATTTTATATATTTATTTTAAAGAATGGACTTTTCATTTGGGTTGGTTTTTGTGTTCATTGAAGGTGAAGGAATTTGTGTTATAATGGAGAAGTTGGAAATTTAATGTAATAATAATGAATGATATTTCAACTTCTTACTTCGAATGCACTTTTTATTTGATAAGATAAAGAAGAGCTTCAAAATTAGACTAAAAAAAACAGTTTCGCGTGTTTCGTTTAGTCAGTCTCGATGAATGAGGTTTTATTATTAGCAAAGTTTATTTTGAGTAACTCAAGTAATGCACCAGTAGAATGTTTTCTTGTTTTTTATGTAAGGCTCCTGGCAAGTTTTTATGCGCTCAAAATCGTAAAAATAAGGAGTAACGGAGTGAAAGGTATCATTATATAAATTAACGACAGAAACATTATGTAATTACGAAAATTGCGAGTTGTTCAGGTAATATCAAATTTCGTTAATCTAAAATCGAAAGTTTTCTTGTTAAAGTTGAAAAGTCGTTCCTAACTATCTTTCAATTCTCATTAGATCCTTCAATTTATCAAATGTAATGTTGAATTCAAAAGGAATCAGCTTCATTCATTGAAGGTCAGTTTAGACAGTCATAATTTTTATAAGTGCCACAGAGTTTTTTGCTTCATTAGAATTCTTATTTTTATAGCGTATATTTACATTTTACTTTCCATCAAAAATTGAAAGAAAAACCTTTTCTTCTCTCTAGGTGTAATATAAATTATGTAAAATAAACTTTGGTATGTAAATCAATATTAATGCTACCGTTCAAATTTAATAACTTTTTGATTTTTAATTACGAGGATGAGAACAGAATTATTTCAAGAATTTAATCAAGCTGTACATTAATTATTACTTAAAAATTTCAAGGAATAATTATTGAAATATTTTGTATGAATGTAAAAAAATTTAAATTCAATATTCTTCAATAAAATTAGATATTATATTGCTATTTAGAAATGAATTTAAAATAAATTATAAACATTCTTTATTTATTCATAAACTGTATTAATAAAAATTTAACATACTATTCTTACATACCAATAATAATAATACAACCAATAATAAAGATACAACCGGATTTTATTTCATTTTTTTGGAATCTCTTTTTCTATATTATAATATCATCTAACATTTTTGTTGAAAAAGCAAAAAAAAAATGATTCATTCATATTTTCATCAATGAAGAAACACGTAAAATTTCTCATGCTTCCAAAAATGTCATAAAAAATGTCAATGGTACTTACTTTGAAGACAGTCCGCGTTGAGCAAGTCTTTGCATTTTTCGTGGCACTTTACTCCGCATTCCATGCATCTGACACCTTGACGTGCTATTCCCCAAAGAAGACCCTCGCACTCGTAACAGTACGTCGGTGAAGTAGCAGTCCAGGTGACAAAATTGTGCGGCGTCGTAGACGAGATGGGATATATCATGGCCTGCAGAGTCTTCTTGTACACGTGCATCTTCTGTGGATGTCATAGTCATAGCAATTTATTAGTTTCGTGAGCAAATACATGCTTGTCCAAAATCACCCTCACCTTTCCCATATACCCTTCTACGTTTCCCGATTCGAAAAACGACGTGCTCGACGTCAATTGTAGCCTTCGTCGTTTCTCGTTATTTACATGATTCCGCACACTTATTGTTAATGATATTTTGACTTTTCGAAATCCGTTAAAAGAAATTTTCTTTTCCTTCTAATTCATATCAGTACCTTATTCTATATATTTATCTACATTAAATTAAAGTTATAAACACGCGTCAAAAATTTGCAAAAATTAATTTAATAAATAATTATTCTACTGATTAAATTAATTAAAAATAATATAAAGAGTACGAGCTCGTATTTAATTAGTAAAATTTATTAATTCTGTTGCAATATAGTCAATAAAAATGAAAATGAAAGCAAGAGTTTTAATACCTGTCCTTCGACTTAATTATAATGAACTAATCACAGCGAATAAGTAAACATTCCTCGAAAGGATAATGATCATTACGTTAATAGTCAGATAATCTTTTTTCCTTCATTTCTTATCGACGTTCTCGAACGCCATTGGCTAAACATTTTTTCGTGATAAATCAATTGAATTCGTTGAACTCGGTAACAAGTAATTATGCGAACGACCGCGAGTTACTGGATCTTGATATTTGATTTCAAGTAATCATTTTTAAAACGCTGTATATTCAACTTCGGTACACTTATTGAATTCATTTTACGTTCGCAGCACAATTACTCGTCGATTTCCCGACTGATAATACAATCAAATTGTCCTCTGTGCCGAGGATACTTTATTATCGACTTCCGGGTTATATATATACCACCTCGTTGATTCATAAATTTAATTAATCGTTTGACAGTCTTCATTTTCAAGCAAAGCTAACGATAAAGGACATTAAATCTTACACGTGTGCAGTTTGCATTTATTTAAGAATCAAATTGTTGTAAAATAAAAGTAGTTGAAAGTATTATACGTTTAAATTGTGTAAAAATCCGAATTCAATAGAAATATACAATTTGATAAAAAGTGTATTTAATCAAAAACATTGTTATCAAATAAAAAAGAAGTATATTCGTTCTTGCTGAACGGTCAAAATGCAAAAATAATGTTTTCAAAATTCAAAATATCAAAAACTGTGGTAAAAAATACGCAGAAAAATTGAAGTGCAGAATCAAGTAACGATTTGAAAATGTTTGTCCTGAATAAACATTTACATATGACTGTATATTCATGAAATTATTAAGCAGGCCCACATCTTAGCATACGTTGTAACCGAGCACGTACAGGCAATTACTAAATCAACGATCTCGTGCCTGAGCATCCTAGATTTTGACTCATTCACGCACACACACAAAGTGCACATGATATATATATATCTTATATATATACCTACTATATATATTTATATATATACCTACGATTGGAACGTACACAAACCATACACTTTGGGTTTTGGTCTGTACTCGAGAGATTCCAAGGCTTGGTAGAATTTGCAAATTATTGCCAAGTGCATTTTCGGATGAGCGTGCATCAATTTGCCATACTCGTAAGTGCGGTATATGTTATCGCAATGAAATAAATTCGTACGTCTCCAGCAGGCAACATTTGTAATTGGCAATTCAGGATTTAACCCATTGTCAAAGCTTAATGGAATTTGACTCGATCGAATATCGAACTTTCTGATATCGAACTTTCGGATATCGATACTTTCGGATATCGGACTAAATTACACCCGGCCATAATGGTATTTGTACGTAAAATTAACAAGAAGTCGTATAAAAGGGTCACGTCTGGCTAATCCCATTAGATAAATGTAATTGAGTTTTGATTGTACAAGTAATTTATGTTAAAATTTCATACGACACCACAGTATAAATAAATATTGATGATGATATTAATTAATAAATAATGATTTTTGTATTTTATATTATTCTGCGAATTAATTTTTGAAAATAGATGATTACACTTAGAGAGAAATTTAGTGCAGTCAACTAAAAATTATTTAGTTGACTTCCAACTATAAATTTATTTAGTCCAACTTATTAAACAATAACTTCAAATTTTTAATTGGGTGTACTAAGCAAATTTTTCTCAGTGTAAGTTATATATTCTCAATTTATAAGAAATTTATTGCTCAAATGAATCGAGTGATTTCACGTCATACTGAAAACGACTTGATTTATATAAGTTATACAACAGCATTGTAAAGCTTTATCGACGCTTCTCGTAAAATAACACTTGGCAATTTAATTGGCAACAGCATATAATGAATATTGCTGTTAGTTGCAATATTTTTCATTACCATTTTTGTACGTTATAAGTCAATGTTTAAAGGTATTTTGAATTTTATTTATTTTTGCTTTTAATTTTGTTTATTTTGGCAATTCAACTGTTGTATTTGTCAGTTATTAATACAATATGTATAATTAGTATGATTACTAATAATGTAAAATTGATTTGAAATTTTAATTATAACGAATAGTCACTGTAATGAAATTGTATCCATAAAATTACAAGTCGCAAATGTTAATTAATAATTACGAAATTAATTTTCCGCGAAACATTACGTTATATTAACTAATGTAATGAAACATGTTTTACTAACAATGTAAACACTGAATTTTAGGATTATAATATTATGCTATAATTTAAATTAACTAAAATAATGTTACGCTTGCGGAGTTGAAAAAGTGAATTTCACGAGATTGGTGTTTGTGAAATTAATAAAGTTCTTTTTGAGAGATTAAAAAAAAAATTCGACGATAACAAATTTATTAAAAAAGTTATTAATATCGCCCGGTTATGTGTAATATTTAAATTTAATTTCTAAGAAAGAATTTCATTTAATTTCATCTGTTTAAACATTAACTTGATGAACGTACAGACTCACGTTTTGATACCTCCGAAAAGTTGCCTCTCGAATCTCTCGTCTGGGAAATTAATAAGCGGGTGAATGCATAATTATAAGCGCACTAAGGTCTCCACTTTTCATTAAACCTCGTCTCGGTAGGTATCCTTTTACCACTAACTACTTTTAATGTAGATTACTGATTCGATCGTCAATCATCAGCAGCATTCAATGTTCATTATCTACCTGTTATCAAAAACGCATTTCACCTTACGTCTGACTAAAGGGACGACACACTTCTTAGATATCACAAAAACTTAAACTTAATTTATTTTAGGTCTATAATTAAATGAGAAGATGATCACAATGTAAGGTAAGCAATCTAAATTGATTTTTGAAAGAGATATAAAATAAATATTTATTTATTTTTAAGCAAAGAATAGGAAGATAAATAAAAATGACTATTAAGACTCACTCTCTTATAAGCACTTATCAAACATCCTTATGTAATAATCAATTACATAAAATATCTGATATTCTACTTTGATTTGCCAAGTAAAACTAAATAGTCTTTTTTCATTTTATACATAATATGGAATTGGTAACAGACGGTGGAGTATCATCTTCTCATTGCAGAGACGAATACCAAACAAAGCTACGATTACGACGAAAATATCTGACTGCGGTTGCGACGTTTGGTCTGGGCGCATTGTTTGGTACGTTCTTCTGTCAAGTACAAAAACACAGCTCTATGAACTTTCTAAAGGAGTTTAATCTAGATTGGCCGCGACGACAAATGTTCAATTGATTGTGCTTTATCGGCAATCTTTACGGCGCCAGGATTGTCGATAATTGTGAAAAGCAGCATTGGACATTTTCTGGCGGCCCGATCGTCGCTTAACTGGCGTGACACGGGGTCACGTGTCAAGCTCTAAAAGTCGGATTGGATTGGTCGGTCGGAACGGTCCAATGCCAACGTTAACGTGGCGAATGCAAATTCCAGCCGGTGATGGGCACTGTGTCATTTTTTTTTTGTCGCGTAACAAGTCGCGCGTAATCAGATTAATCTTATCATAACAGTTGGCTCATCACCGTGATCCGGATCGCCGGGGGAATCTCTACCAACCGCGGCCGCTGCCAAATTTCTCGGCTCCTTTGGCAACGGCCGCACCGCTAGAACTTCTACGCTCAGAACAATGTTGCAAAGTTACTACACTATGTCGTTTTGGTTGAAAGTAACTGCTGCTTTTGTGTCTTGCCGATACAAACTAGCTCATAGCAAAATCCACTCAATCTTCTAGTTATTTTTACTGGATAAATAAACTTTTAAGGTATTAATTAAAATGACCGTTGTGTCTAGTTACTTTTCTGTTTGTTGATTTTGTGACAATGGAAATTCATGTTTAAATTCAGAATTCGGGAGAAATCAGTTTATTTTGATAATGGTGAATTATGTAACCAAAGGACAAATGAAAAATAAAGATACTTTGAAGAACGTGATAAAGGTTATCATTACTCTTGTTAATGTTAGAAAGGAAATGTTCCAAATGTATATTATTATAAAATAAATTCGACGTTCCTCTGTGTTTAAGATAAATTAAAATAATTACATGAGAATGTACGTAGTACATTTGATTGTAATATATGACACACTTTGTATTCAAATTATATAGAAAGGCTGAAATTTTCTAAAATCCCTTATCATTATCAAGGGTCGTGGCAGCGAAACAACGAACCAAGGTATAAAATATTACGAAAGTAGAATTTTCTGGAGAAACATTATTACAGATTTATGTGTTACGAATTCAATAAAAGTCGGTTACAAATATAGTTAAAATGAACATACAAAATTCAGTTAAATTGAATTGGATAAAACTTTTCAATGTAAATTTTAATTATAATTTCTTGGAGATTAAAATATCCATCTCTAATTAATTAATAAGCATTAATTTTATCGCCCTTTTAATGGTAAATTTCATCGGATTAAAATGAGGTATATCTGTGAAATTTTTAAATTAAGTACAATTTTCATTGTTACTCTGATATTAAAAATGAACTTCCAAAGATTATACGTACAATATAAGTACTTTAAATAAACGAACAAACATCTGATTCATTAATTCATTAGAATTAATATTAAATTTTAATGAAAAAAACAACAATGTAAATTAAACATATATTAAACAAGTGATTGTAATTTTAATGAATATGAAATTTTTGTTAATGATCAATTTCACTAGACACCCGATTGTTTTAATAGTCTACATTACTCAGTGCACCAAGTGAATGCTGATTCTTTGTTATCATACACTTTTTCTGTACAATGTTTGCTTAAGTGCTCCATTCAATATTCCATCACTGGTGCATTCTCAATCTAGTCTATCGGTTTGGTGTTATGCACGCTGAAAAATCGCGGCAGCCCTGTTGGTTGTAGTGAAGTTTAAGGCTACACCGTCTGTGTGCTATGAATATAAAATCACGGGGAACTCGACAAAATTATTTTATTCAAATCCGCGAAGCATCGGAAGGAATAAGACTCTTTTTTAATTTATTCTCCCTCCATTCTTTTTTATTTTTTTCGAATTTATGACCTCGCAATGACACGATAAGTTTCTTGAAAGTTGTATCAGCGTGATATATTATCGCATTCTCTATTCTGAATTATTAAAAGCTTTGGCAGTTAATATTTTAACGGTTTCTGTTTGACAGACAAAATAAAGCAAGAAATAGTGTAACGCAACGCTTTGAAATTGAAATTCGCGGAACGAAAATGCTTTGAATTTTGCACGAGTCGCTCTCGATTTGCGAAGTCTAGGCGACCAATTCAAATAACAAAGTCACTGTAATGTTACGGACAATAATGTACGCGGCGAATAGTAAACGTTGTAAAGTATATATAAAGTGACTATGTGTATCGCGTTAAAATGATACTTCTTCGTGACACGAGTTATGTAAATTAAAATATAAAAAAAAAAGGATTCAAAATGTATGTAAAGCTATTAGGTGTGTGGAGATGACTTTTTTAATGAAAGTTATTTACATTATCCTAGTTAACTTTGACACGTTTACAGCGTACTTAAGTTTCCGTAAGTTTCAATAAAATACACTGAAATATTTATATTGAAGAACCTAAACGTGTTGTGAAATGAACGAACTTTACTTGAAACTTAATCGTGTCATTTAAAGTGCGGTAAATTGACCATCAGGTTGTAATGAAATCACTGGAAATTACCAAAGAGATTTATTAGGGAGCTGATGCTACTTTTTCTGATCCGATGTTCGGTGTAAAAATGCCGGTCGCGAGTATCGATTGCTGAGCCGAAATATTCGGGGGATAAACTTAACTCATTAATTTGACGCGAGATTGACGTGACATAAATTGTTATCCTATAAGTAATTGGCACGATAGCGCGACGATAAAGACTCGAAGAGCCCGTGCTAATGAGTCGATATTTGAGAAGTGAAAAAAAAAAAAAACAAAATTGTAAAGGAACTTTGAATTAAAAATGTAATGAGATGGAAGTATTGGACAATTTGTATTGTAAAATTTGAAATTACATTTTACATCATATTTTTTCACATACGTTTTTATAATAATGATTTTCATGAAGAACGTAGAAAAATATTTTGTTTTATTCTGTGAAATAATAATGTTAAAATTCGTTATCTTTAATCCATTAATACGTATTTAAGTAAAAAAATACATGAAAAAATTCATTATTTAATAATAAGTACACGATAAACGGTAAAGTATAACACAAAATATTTAATAAAAATGTTAATTTATTAAATGAACTCTGTTTTAATAGAGCTTCCTTAAAAATAACAATCCTCCATTTTTACAATACAAGTTGAACGCACTTTAACAATATTCTACTATTTGTCTCGAAAGAATTAATAATATAATAATTGTAATAATTATTATAAATTCATCTTTAATCAAAATTTATGCAGTTTTGATGATTAGAATAAAATATCAAAACAGATTTACTTTTTGCTTACTTTTAAGTAATAAATAAAACATTTTTTCCCGGAAAAAGCATCAGAATAATTGCTAAGCGAATGGTGCATCATATCCCTAGTTAGATATGCCGGGACGAGAAAAGTTATCTGTCGCGTGCGTTATTAAATTTGGTCGATCGCTAGGGCTGCCGCAACTTTCATCGGACGGCTCTTCGACATCTTATTTTCTTAATGTCGCGGCAGGAATTCGTAACACTGTTCATAACTTTTCGCGGAGTGCAACTCCTCTAAAACTCTTAGTCTAGATACAGGGAAGGAGGTGCTGGTTGATTCAACACGGAGGGACGGAGACAGACACCTCGGTCGGGTTTAAGCATCGATCCGTTAAAAAAGCTAGCGGATATCGCATCGGCCAGGACGTTCCTATCCTTGTTTCCCGTTTACTTTACTCTCGCATTGAAATTTAAATAGGGCTTTTGCAAGATCCTGGGTATGGATGTTTTGTCCTCCTGACGGGGCTCTTTTTTTTCGCCTTTTTTCACTATTTTTTATGCATTTCCACCCGTTTTTTCCCATGTTTATCGCTTTTTTCGTTCGACCTGGATGAAGCATATGATCCATTGTATAAAACCGAGCTCTGATACAAGGCGGCTAGGAATCGTGTCGGGTAATTTTGTTTGCGCGGATTAAACAAGATTCATGGTGACACTTTCAAAGTGTATTAAAGATAGTTGACGTGGCCGGGACGCGTTCACCATTTTTGCGCGTTACAAAGATCGAATTTTGTCCACGCGCGATGTCAGTCATCGATGCCAAATTATTCTTTGTTTGGCGAAACTAATTTTGTAATTAACGAGTTATTTAATAATAAGATTGCATTTAAATTTTTTTAGTAATAAATATGTTTATATAAATATGTACAGTCTTAATATAATAATAAAAATGATACTAAATAAAATGAAAATTTGATTTCTGTTAAAGTTGTGCTTTAGTGTAAAGCGTTTTAAGCTAAACTTTCATTTAAAATCATTGTATTATATTTGTATTATATTATATTTTATGCTTTATTATTTCCAAAAGTTTTTCATGGACCAATAAATTTATCTGCAAGGATGAATTTTCTTGAGTAGTTTCGAACTCGTTGAAAGAAGTTGTTTTTGTGCCTTTATGGCACTTGTTAGAAAAGAGCGTTATTGTTTCTAAAATAAATTCGAGGAAGTAGTGGGTAAAATTTTCTAGTGGGAATAATATTTTGTGTTCTAAATGTAAAGTGGCGTGCATCAATTTAATTACACGAAAAAATGAAATCAAATTGAAAATTCACTTGAAAACAAAATTAATTGAATATCGGTTCAATCAACAAATTTTCAGCTTGTTTTTTTTTTTGAAATTTCGAAGTGATACAATAAAACCAAAGTAAGAATAACATTGGATTTACATAATTGTGAGAACGATGTTAAAATGAAATTGCACTTGAAACAATATAGTAACTCTACAGTTATACTTCATTAACAAAAGCGAATTTCAACGGAACTTGCATAGATGTTCAATATGATATGTACGCCTTGATTTTGTATTATGTAGATTATTCATCATACTGAAATGTCCACGTTGTGCCGTATAGATGCAATCTGCGGCAATCAATTATAATGCCGACTCTATACATTTTTTTTACAAAGTAATACTTATAAATTCACGAATAGCTAAACATTGTACTATTAATTTTACAGTAATTTAAATATCAACCAAAATAAAATCAATTGTATAATTAATTTTCATTAATTAGGTCCGTTTATGCTGTAATTTTAACATAAAAAGTTCTAAAAATGGTAAAACTTAACAAAGTTGAATATTTAAATAAAAGTTAAAAACTTAATTAATTTAATTAAACGAATAACATTTGTTTTAATCTACTTATATAAACAACTTCAATTCTAGAAAATTTAATTTACATAAAACTTAATAAAAAAAGTGAAACGATGATAAAAACATGTAGATTTTTTTCTTCGCGAGCTTGCTTCTTCCAGGTCAATTATTGTTATGTATTTCAGTTTGCATGCGTACAATTGACACAGTTGTGTCCCCAAATTTAAATTGAATTCGCGAGAGGAACGTCCCAGAAAATACGGAATTCCTAGCACTAGCCTAAAATTGTTCGTTAGCCGATTTGGAAAGACTTTCGTGGTGCGACGCTCTTCTTGTTCCTAAGTTCCTAAGTTCTCACATCCTATGTATTTACGTGTGTACATTAGGTACTCCACTACAGTTTTTTCGCCCGTGAGTATGTGTACAGAACGCGCCGAGCTCTTGTGTTATGCGAAACAAGTTCGAGTTTCCTGATGAGTGGCGCTTGAGGCGAAAAATAATCCTTTTATGCGATCTTGTTTATGCTGTTTCTATATTATCTTTACTCTTGTAGAAATGCGCGATAGGTCAGTCCCACAATTTGATTCATAATAATAAAATATCTATTCATTTGAAAGAATTAATTGTCAATGCAATATGTTGATCGTTTTAAACTTTCTAAAAATGTATATTTGTGTTTTGATTAGTTTTAATAATTCAATCAAAATTTTTTTGGAATCATAAAACAAACAAAAATAAAAAAAGAATTTACTATAATGAAATTTAATTTATGTTAAAAAATATGATGGAATAATCAAATTTTAATTGATTATTTATATCTGAAATTTATATTAAGAATAATATATATAAGAGAAAATGTTATTCATTCTAGTTAATCAACGACAACATTTTTTCAAATAAAACTGAATTGTTATTCACTTCGGATTAGACACGTTTGTAGAAAATAAGTTTTTAAATTTACAATAAGAAAGTTTGGTCACGAGTTTTTGCTTCTTGGGTGTAACAAAGTTAAGCAACACTCTTCTTTAAGGCATTAATATCTCGTTAATCTTTTATCGTTGGTGAATTAGAAAATTTTCCACGGACGCGTAACAAATGCGAAGTTTCCAGAAAACAATTAATTAAATAGTTAACTTTTTATTTTGTGAGGCAGTACGAAACTCTCGACTAAGTCAAGACATTCAATTAAAAAGTTGTTTTTTTTTTCGGGATGAGCAAAATTAATTTGACACCGGAGTTAATTGATTCGGTTGGCAGGAGAAATTGAATCAAACGTGGGAAGACAATCAATTACAATCATTAGCGGATTAATAAACAAGTATTTGCTTCTTGAAATTGGTTTGTTCGGTAGAATTTATCATTTATAAAAAATACACATTATAAAATCGATATCGATTTTACAATTTACAATTATTTAGCACTATTTTATCTTTCAGTTAAAATTTAACTCCAATAAAACATTATACGAAAACATATTGGAAAATAAATTCAATAATGTATATAAAAAAAAAATTTAATTAAATAAATAAATTGTTTTGTGAACGTCAGGACTTTACAATTTATGTATATCTCTTGTATATCTTTTGTAAATTATCTTGTTATTCATGTATATTTGATATTACTCATTTTCCAATGAAATGAATAAGTTGTTGCTAGATTTTTGAACTTTGAAAACGAATATTTGGAAACCAGTAGGCAAGCTTCTACCGATATGATATGAAACAAAGCATTTATTTATAGTTTGCGCTCTTTAAATTTGCTCGTGCTTCGATAAAAAGTGAGAAAACATCGAAATTGTTTCGGGCTGAGTTGCTGTATCTGTATACATATACTCTCGACCTATTTGCTAGAATTTCATTATCTAGATCGCTACTCCTTGCTGTAAAAGAAGGGGGAAAAAGAAAAGAGAAAGAAAGAAATAAAAGAAAGGACAGACTGAATATACTTGGACAGAGATAAAGAAAAGAAGAGCGGGAATATAGAAAAGAGAGAGAGAGAGAGACAGTTCGTGGGATAAAAGTAAGAAAAGAAAAAGAAACGACAGTCGAAAAGAAAGACAGAAAAATCTGAAAAGAGAGCCAGAGGCTGAGCCACACTTACGTGAAAGAAAATAGCGTGGAAATGAGGATAAAATGCAGCTCGTTGATATGAAAAGAAAAAAGAGAGTTCAGTGGTTAAATTAAATCCTTATGAGACTGATATGCGGTTTTTTTTTGGCGGCGACCGATGTCTTTCTTAACGCTAAATTAGATCGGCTTCAAAATAATTGTCAAATATTTACGGTTTTGGTACCGGTAAGTGGCATAGTTAAATTCGTGTAATTAGCGAATAAACATGGAGAACACAATTGAACAGCTATTTCGTTGCGATTGTTATCGAAAGGGCGTATTGAAATATCAGAAATTAAAAAAGACCTGCAAAGAAACGTGCTTCGTCTTTACTCGCTAATTGCGACGAATACCTCTTTCATTTTAACAAAAAAATTAGCAAGTATCCATCCCATCGTTTTGGCTAATACCTAAATGGAATTTATATATTATTATAATTATAAATAATGAACATATTGATACATCCATAAGTTAAGTTCTGAAATATAATTGAACCGCGATGAACTGTATATATTGCTTGGCGTAACGAAGCAGTTTTATTTATATAATGCTCATTGATCGATTCGAACGTTATGTCCGACCCTGGGATTTACAATAGTCACCCTTCAATTTTGGCTTTTGACCGCGATTTGGCACGCGAAGTATTTTTACGACAAGGAATAGGCATATTAATACAGCAGTGGTAAGGCGACAGTTCATTCGGACCGCCCAGTGGAAAAGGGCCATCATTCGTCAGCCCTGCACTGCACGTCCCTGTTATTTGCATTACTCCGTTCGACTATTGCTCGCAAAACATCGTCACGTAAATGCGTGACGTGAATTTGTATCTTTTTGTGACACGACGCGTTAATAACACACGTGCTTCGCTAAATTAGACACCTTGTTACGAAGGGACTATCCGATTCTTGACGTTATACCAATATATATATATATATATATAATCTTTGTTCTTTTAACTTTATAAGTTTACTTTTCTCATTTGAAGGAACTGTGTTCAATTAATTATACACTGACAATATTTATTTTGATTACTAAAATAACGTAGTTCAACCTCGAAATAAAATATTCTTTTAGCTACGTTTGTATAAATTAATGTTTAATGTTCAGTACAATTAAGTTGCTTCAACTAAAATTGCTCTTAACAAAACATTGTACAAATGTTCCATTTTTCATTTCATCTCAAACATTCCAGGTTTAATGTAATATTTAATACATGGAAATAGGAACATTTGAAAATAAAGAGATTTTCACAAAATTTAACTAATATAACAAAGGTAATAATTATAATATTTATGATTTAGATTATAAATATAAAAAATAGAATTTTAAAATTTAATGATTACAAAATGCAATTACCATTTGTTGTATATTCCTTAAACATATATATTCCTTCTTACATTATTATTATTATTATTGTATATAATAAAAGAATTATCAATACATGTTCAACATTTGTTAGACTCAAATTTAAAAGAATAGTTTAAATTATTAATGTCAGTTATTTTCCTATCGAATAATTTTATCGCGACCGAAACAAGTCGATTAAATTAATCGATATAGAATTAAAAAGTGCAGTGAGTTCTTAAATTAGTTGCAAAACAAAGTTGAAAGAGTGCGAAATTTAAAAAAATAATTAGTTTGCATTGAAACGTCACTAATCGCGATCCGATTTCCTTTCATTCGCGCTACTTACATCGACGAAGCTTTACCGTTGAAAAAGGCAACGGAATTTTGCGGGGACGCGCGGTATTGTTCTGACAACGCGTTTTTTTTTTTTTTGCCGAAACAAAGCGTCTGAGACGTTGACGCTTCGGCTCAGGCGGCGGCTCAGACTTTTGAATCTCGCGTCGCGACGAAATGAAGATGCGAAGAAAGATTGTTGAAAAGTATTATACTTACTAATTCCTCGTCGTTGAGCGTCGCTCGGGGAACACCGGTTATGAGTCCGGCGTTTTTCTTCGTGGCTTGCATTGTCTGGGGAAAAAACAGAGATTAATAAACACCAGTGACAATGGCATCGTTGTCGTTTGTAAATGGGGAGATATGTACAATGAGAAAAATCGTTTGCCAAAAAAGCAACGCCAATTGGACGTTTCTTTTGTCAGCCGCAACTGTAATACGACTACTGTCAAACGAAACGAGCGTTCGACTCAAAAGTTTCGCCATACAATGCCCACCATAAATGCATTCAAACTTTCTACATTTCTATGGTCTTTATTTGAAAAAAAACTTAACTATTTTGTCTACATTTTCCTTCAATTTTTCCCCATTCCTTTACTTTCTTCTTCTACAACATTTTTTTTTAATTTTAATCAGGCAAATTAAGAAAATTTTACAATATATTGGCATGGCTTTTTTGGCACGTACCTTTCTCGAATTCGAGGTGAACTGGTTGAAAAAAAGCAATAGAGAAGTAGGTATAAGGTAAATTAAGAGCAAATGATGTCAAATCAAGTAATTTTACAATGAGTGGTGCAAAGACAATCTGAGTGATCGTTGTACTTTCGTTTCTGATACTTCGAAGAGTGTGAGCGTAAAAAAAAACACTATAAACGAAATGCTTCGAGCGATCTAAAAAACTTAGTAGCAGTCAAAGCTTATTGCAGTCAAGTCTGTTCTATTGTTCATCGAAATACAGAAATAAACAATTCTTGTAGAGCGCAATGCGATGCAACGCGTTGTTACTTCTTAAGGCAAGCCGAACTAATCTAATATTACAATCCACACTCAAGTTTATATGTACAAGAACTTGGAAAAGAAACTTTCCGCGGCGAAGGTTTGTCGCCTTTCGCCCAATGTACAGGTTTACTGTGATTCGTATAATACATGTATTCTGAGTCTGAAATGTTGTGTGATCGTTGCGGGAATAAAGATCGAGAAACGGTATTGCTTGAATGTTTTATCTTGCAAAGTTTCTCACGAAATGGCGCTCGGTCCTGCGAAGATGAATTTTGCCGTCTATTTGTCTTAGATTCAAAGTCTGGTAGATTGATTAATTGTCTTAGATTTAATCATGATTATGCATATGAAGAATTGAGATAGAAAATAAAGTTCGCGGATGAGTAATGGGGAAAAAAGCAGTAACAAAAAAGAAAAAAAAAATGCAAACATTAGAAAATGGATCAAAGTGAAATAAATGTTCTTTTTTTTAACATTGCCAAATATATTTAAATCCATTGAAAACATTTATCTTTAATAACGACCTAATTAATTTTATAAAGATATAAAATTATATCCTTTTTAAACATAAAATATGATCAAGGGTGGTTTGAAAATGAAAACAAGATTTGTGGCAATTTAATACAATCAGTTTACAAAATTGACCGATTATCGCGAGACTTAGATTTTAATTAAGATTTTCAGCGGAGCATCACGCTCTGTATCCCGTTGTTAGTTGTTTTTATCTACGAAGTTGCTCGGTGTACTTTCGACTGAATACTTTCATAATAGTCGCGCAAAACGTACTCGAGCAAATTCGACACGGCGAGATGAAATCTCTCAAATATGCCGAACACTTTAACTGCATTCGATCGTCGGGTACGAAGTGAGCTTCCCGCAGAAAAGCTTAATAGATTACTTCATCTAAATAATTTCGTTTTCGACGCGACTGGGGTGTCGTTTTTTCTTTCCCTTTTCTCGCTATTAGTGAAATTTATTCACGAGGTTGGATCCAACGAATTGCCGTCATTTCTTTTTCTTTGCTACACTGCATATGTAGTGTAAAAGAATAATTGTAATCTAAATCCTTATTCATCAACGTTAAGGTTTATCTTAAGCTTCCGATCGTTGCTTTCGATCGACTTACTTTGCCACGCAAAATTGTTGTGAGTGGTTCGAAGATGAATATGGCGGTGAGAAAGAATGTAGGAAAAGTGATTTGCACTGATGAAAAATAAATAAACAAACAAATGAAATGAATATATAAACGGGAGAGCGGTTTTTATGCTAAATTAACGATGTGCATGTTATATGCGTTGTGCAATGCATTTTCAATAATGTTTTGCTTGAAACGAATGTCTTCCTTTGCAGTCATGATTCACGTATCTTTGGTACTGTCTTTTTAATGTATTAATTAAATGCAGACCGCAAATATCGTGGCTATAACATGTGTACGACAATTATTACAATAAAAATAATAGTACAATATAATAACAATAGTAATGATATAATAATTAACAGTTTTCATTTTAATTAATCATTACATACTACGTAAATGTAGTAGTACACTACTTTTCAGCTAATTCGTTATGGTTTAGTAATATTGGCCTTAAAACTACGGTATCGTAATTATGAAATGGACACGCAATTGGTGCATTACAGTGCAGACATGCTATGTCCGGTTGTAGTAACAAAGACAAATCAGAGTGGTTTATGTGTCAGACGTTGCGGGCAAAACAGCAGGTTACATGCTGCTACTTCTAGGCAATTATTTTTAAGAGACAAAACAGTGCCGAAATTGAATGCCATTCATTTATTCTTGTCAAACCGCGACAGTTTGGAAATTTATCTGACAGATTTTTTCGGTACAGTACGGTACAGAAAAAAGATTTATTAAAACAAAAAAAGTGACGGAGACGAAGACCGAAATCAAAACATGCAATATCTAGTACTTCTTTCTTTTTATCTTTTATTGTTTTTTTTTTCACCAAGATAAATGTGTTCCAGAAAAAGAACATATTTTTTTTTAATTGACATATTTCACGAAGAGTTGACATTTCCTTATAGCCTTTTAACTTAAGAATTGTTTCATTGAAATAAATTTTAATTTAATTTGTTCGTACAATTTTGTAACGTTATAATTGTTATTTAAGATAACAATCAAATCATAATATAAGTGAAATGCAATTTAATTGAAAAATTTTCCAAACATTTTCTGTCACAAAACTGACATAATTGTAATTGAGATGAAATCTTGATTAGATTATTTACTATAAAAAATATAAGTATTTAATAAGAAAAACATTTTGACGATGGAAAGTTTAAAGTTTTATTTACATAAAATTTATTATTTGTTACGTGTTTTATTTTTATTTTTACGGGTTTCAATACATTTTACTTTACTTTCATTTATCTGAGAGTTGTTCAAATTTAATAATGATATTATTTAAATATCACATTTTATTTTAGCTCTTGAAATTTACTGTATATACTTAAACTTTTAAATAAAATATTTAATTTTTAAGATTTCAAATCAGTATCAGGTTATAAAACAAACATTATATACTGTATTCGAAGTGGATTTTTCTTCACTATTTGAGAAGTGAAAATCTAATCAAGATTTAATCATGTCAGTTCGCTTTTGACCGGGAAAATTGAGAAGTATATCGACAAGTGTAAAATTTCTGGTTACATCGTGATGAGAAATCGAACCTTCTCGTAATCGAAATGAAGTTTTCAGATTTCTTCTAATTTGTATTTATCGTAGTAGAAGAAGAATTTGGAAAAAATATATTTGAAAAATAAAACATTTCTTTAAGTCCTATATATAAGAGTCACGATCAATGATTTAGTTATTGACAAAAATAGACAAATAAATATAATATACAAATGTTAAATTGAACATTGATATTACGAAATAACATTATAAAATAAAATATAATGTTTTCACAAACTTTTCTGCTATAAATTAAATGAGTAATTAATATTTTTTCAACTGTTTATATGCGAAATTTAAGCGAACACTTTGTATTCGCTTCAATAAATTCACAGAATGAAGTCAAAACTTAATATAATATTAAATTATAAGTATAATAAAAACTAGCTCGAACGAAATGTATATAATATTATTTACAAAATTATGAGTGTTCGTTCGTAATTAAATGAGATTAAGTATTATGTACAATTTCGATGAAATACAAAGAAACCATTCGGTGCAGATAGCGTCATGCAGCTCACTAACAACGTGCGTGGTTGAAGATGTGGACAAAGGAAGCACATAAGAAAGGAAGTTAGATACAGAAATATTGTAGAAAGATGTTAAGAAACATTGATTTCAGTGTATCGTATAAATTTTGAAAAAAATTCAACTTATCTAATACATAAAACAAATTAAGATAAATTTTACAATATAAACATTAAATTAGAAACAAAATATATTATAAATGTGTTGTACAAAAGTAATTTAACTTACAGTACAAAATTAAATTTGAGTAAAAATAAAAATGTATATAATTCTTTAATACTATTTTTAAGATTTTTATAGATATCTAATTTTTCAGATTTCATATAAAAAACTTCACTCTTTCGCAATAAAAGAATTTAAGATATTAAGTTAAAACGCTGAAATTATAAAATAGGACTAATTACTGTTATATTTATTGTTTAATCATTTTTTGTTATTTAAATAGATTAAGACGACAATAATAAATTGAATACACTAAAACATATTTCTTCTTCTTCTTCTTCATATAATACAAAAATATAATCCAACTTTCCTCTCTGTGCAACGTAGGAAGGGTGAGTAAAAGGGTAGGAGGAGGGAGTTAAAAGACGCAGACACATAGACAAAAGCACAAAAACGTAAAAGATTTGAACTGGGCATGCAACGAACGAGCAGCCTCTAATTAACTTCTTTATAAGAAGGCTTTGAATTTAGTACCTTCAAGACCTGGAGGTAGAGTTTTGAAATTTTTGAGAGGTTCAGTGAGTGGTTATTATTTTTTTTGTTATATCAGGTGATTTTTTCAGGTGTTCAGGTAGATACAACAACGGGCGCCACAGAGAACAAACAAAGAATAGCATTATATGTAGGTTAGTTCGCGTTCTTTGCATATTCTTGTCGCGAGGATATATATATATATAAAAAGGACAAATGGTACAAGAAACAGACATAATTGGTAACATAAAGAGACGTAGGTATACGTATAATAATAACGAGATGTTTTTCTTGGCAACCGGAGGGAAAAAGTGCGTTTTCACGTAATCTCACGGGCTTTTCGAATTCCCCCGATTCCAACGATAATCGCAGTTATGGCGGCGACGCTTTCTGCGCCGTGCCACAGCCGGAATAGCATGAAAAGTGGCAACAACAGTTCTCGTAATTATTTCCCGCGGTGTGACCATAACTATAAAATGGGTAATTGTTGTTAATTTCTCTAAACGATTATTTCCCGATTCAACTCTCCATTCCCTTTCTTCTACGCCCATTCTACGCGCTTTTTCTTTCCTTTTAAAATTCTTCTGACAATTTAACAAAGGAATTCGAGCCATCCTCTGCAAACTTTATATAACGCTTGAATTAGACTCTTAAAAACCGGGCCGTAAAACGCGTGCTTTATAACTTTTACGACTACCACAAGTATCCCTAGGATTCGTTCAATCCGCCGAATCTAAGATTGTTGAAAAAATTTGTTACCTCACTTTCGCAATTAAATAATTGTTTGAAATAGTTTGTACGGCTTGGGAAACGTCGCGTAATTGCTTTCTTTTGTGCGGAATGGCACGGGCGACGAATTAATCGCGCGAAACCGTGTGAAATGACGGCGTTTCATCGCTCGTAAAACACCGCGGATCATTTATGTAAAATCGTTGCGCGTTTAATTTATAATTTTGCGATTTAATTAAAGCGCCGGCAACGCGCGTCGGTACATTTTTTTAATTAACAGGTTTGACAAACGGGCAATTGCGCGAATGCACGCGTCTTGTTCGCGAAACACAGCCGCCCTTTTTCCCTCGGTTTGGTTGCACCGACGAAAAAAACCGTCGAAAAATTGTTGCCCCAAGATGAATTGCGCGAGGCAGTCGCTCGAGGATTTAACGACGGAGGAAGAAAAAAAAAGGGAACGTTTCGGATCGTAAAAGTAGGGATTTTTTTTCAATTTTAGTGATACTTAAGGGGACTATTAATTTAACTTTAAGAGGATTTTGAATCTTATATCAAATATTTGAATAAACCTAACTTCAATGTAGACTTTAACTATGATAACTTTAAGACTGTGATTTTTACTAAAATTTTAAATGCTTTTTTTAAATTAAAGTAGGACTTATAAAAAGTAATGATAACAAAAATAAATAAAATAGTCGATAATACTAATAATTTATTACTATAAAAATAAATTTGTACTAATTTGTGATAAAAGAATAGATTATAAATATAAAAAAAGTTGTCAATGTTGATTCAATAAAAATTACGATCCGTAAAACTTTTATCGTTATGGAAAATTATTTCCATGCATAACAAATTAATCTGTTCATTTATTTGGTTGCAATGGGAATTGGGTGAAAATTCTTCAATCGCGAAAAATGTATCTGTCGACGGTTTTCTCGTGCGTAGCTTCAAATACTATAAATGGCGAGTAATATTGTGAACAGAGGTCGACCGCGGAAATGCAAATTCCGCGCGTTTTCCGCGCCATCGGGTCGGCTTCTGTTCGCAGCGAAAACACGAACTCGTTTGTATTTCAGTCGCTGGTTTTACAGGGATTCGATACACAACAATCAGATATTAACTTTCGACACTGAACATTCAGGGAGTACAAACACGAACGAAAAACGGCAGAGAATCAGAAGGCCTTCGCCCTTGTTTCCGGCGACGAAGCTTTTTTTCGCCCAAAGATTCTCCGGTAAGAACATTTAAGATGAATGTACACGGACCATAAAATGCGCAGTGGAATAGCTGGTATTATTCTAGCACAATTCACATTCTTTGTTTCAATTTTCTTTTTGGCGAGTAATTCGAAAGAGTACTATCGAGGAAAATTTATTAGTAGGTATTATTCGTTATTATATTTTATAATGACTCATGAATATGAATGCAGAAAAAAAGTTACAATAACTGAATAAATAATATATTTATAATATGATATAGTAAAGTTTATATAATGTATTTTCAAAAAATATAGAATAAAATGTCGTTATGATAGTATAGAACCCTTAATCAGTTGCGCCGTTTAGGAGACATGTTCCTTAGTTACATATTTTTGCAAATATTTACACTACATCATAGTACAAATAACATATTAAATGCTCACATATCCCCGAATTATTATAAAATACAGTAACAAATACTAATAAATTTTTTCAGTGTATTTTCAAACGTACAATAATTTTTTTTATAAATGTATAATATTCAAGATTTTTGAATGGGATATCAAATGCTGTATGTATATAAATTCATGTCATATTGATATATTTATAATCTTATTTTACTTTCGAACATATCATTTTAATAGATTCAACGCAGAAAATGTGTTGTGTTTCTAGTTGACTGAGTTGCAGAATTTCAAATTGAATAAAATGGAATATTAATATATATTGTGAAAAATATTAAGATATTTTGAATATCGACATCTCTTTACGTATTATGATTCAAGTTTTTAAATAAAGTTCTTTTACATATTGATTTTATGTTTGATTTAAGAAGAATTGATACGATATGATATGACAGTATGTAGAATAGATTTCTAAGAGGAAAAAAAAACGTATGAGATGGATAATAAAAATAACAGCTTTAATCGTGAAAATAATCTACATATAAAAATATTTTTTAATAAATAACGTTTCAACTTCAAATATTCAACAAACGTAAATTTTAATGATTTCACAATTTCTTACGATTCATATATCATTCATATTCCTTTAATACTTTGTCTATTTTCTCGTATAAAATCTTTAATTTTTATATCGTCTAAAGGTAAAAACAGATGAAATGTAGACTGCGATAATTTTAAACTCTCAACCCTTTTCAAATATTAAAGTGCAAAAAATTGGTTACATTTTATGCAATTCTTAAACATTGAACTATGCTTAGTAAAAATTCGAATTTACTATTAATGCTAAGAATTTAAAGCTTTGAGTTCATGAAAAAGAGTCACTTAGAGAAACGTTTTTCATAAATGTACTTATGTACCTATTTAAACTAAAAGGATTAATGATTAAAAGAAAAAATTCCTAAATAAATGAATAATGACATGGAACAATAGTCTTAAATTTTCTTATATTTTGACAAATTATCCATTTACTACTCCTATATCGCAGTTTCGTCATTTTCACGCAAATTTTTTCTCCCCATTAATCAGAAAATTGAAACTTCGCCAGACGGCGACTTTTTGTCTCAAAAAATGTGATATTATTTTAACGGATTTCCGTTCTTTGCGTCGTAAATTTTTGATTTCAAAGCCATGGAGATTTAATTATACATTAAAAGCGGAACATTTATTCAAGAACAAACTGATATTTGAAACGGGAGCTCGAACAACATTTGGAGTATAAGAATATATAATTAAGCCATCTTATTCACCTTCATTATGTATACAATATTTAATTATACTATCGGCATGTTAATAATACGATAAAATTAATTAACATGAAAAAAATGTGTCGCTCACGACGAACAAGCGGACCCCCAGCAAATAATCCATAAATTTATCTCCCGGCGGCGCCTTTTTATGTATTCCGATATTATTATGACCTACTCCGGTGTTATCGTTCGCTTTTTATTCCGCTGACTAACTCGAATTATTTTTCGACTTTTTTTTTTCATCTTATACAATCAGGCTACCTTTATTCCATCCGCGTGCAAACTGCCGCATGTTTAGTTATTTCCAAAAGAAGGATGATAATAAAAAGAAAAAAATCACCCTTCGAATCAATTGGTGAAACCCTGCAGTCAATATTCCATAACGGTCAAAAGCTCTTTAAAATTCGATACCGTGTTTATAAGCTCTTGTATATATATAATAAATACACAAAGGCCAATCCCGACCCGATTGTCAAACAAACAAATAAAGGTGGAAAATGTAAGGAAACAAAATAGAGACATAGACGAAGAGAAAGAGGGATGCAGACTAAGCAGTTTATTTTGAGTGATCCATTGCGCATGTTCTGGTCCATATCCGATACATTCATCACAGTAATGGGGCTTCATGACATCAGACACAATCAGTCTTGACACAATTTTTGGAGGATTTAATGGCTTGGTCGAAGTATGACGTGCAAAATCTGTTTGCAAGGTCAGTGTGTACCAACATAAAAGGGATGGGGGGGAATCGGGGCGGAAAACTTGGTCAATGTTGAGACGCAGTGCTCGTACACAGTGTGTTCCATGCAGCTGATAAGCCGCGTGAAAAAAAAATTAGAAAAACAGAGGGCAAGAAAAACAATAGAAAAAGAAACAGTGAGGGAATGAGAAGGAAAAAAAATGCCTGACCGCACATTCGCACGTGTCACGCGACGACGCATGAAACGTGTCGTGTGTGGCCACAGCTTTTTTTTCTTTTTCATTCGTCTTTACCCCACCTTTCTTTTTTAATTTCAATGAAAGTAAGCAACTCGTTAGGGAAATTTTTGCCAATATCAAGGAGGCCCGATAACAAAGTACAGAGAAACATTGATGAGTCGCTATAAAGCGGCCCGATCGACTTGTAAGCATTTCAATCAGCGCGGCAAACCGCAAACACACCGTGTACATAATGGCAAGTCTGATTCGAAATTCAAATTTGACTGACGTCGGCAAATTGCGACCAAGCCACCTGAATCGCGCATTTGCAGCGCCAGACGACATTTCTGCTTTTGCAACCGAGCGACTTTTCACTCGCCAGGCTCCTATCTATATATTGTTTCTTGCACGAAACCACATCGAGAAAAAAAGCCACATGAATAATTCACAATGTAAAATTAAATATCACTATTTTTCGTGTAAATTGGAGATGCGTTGGTACGAAGAAAATTTTACTATTAAAACTGGACAAAACAGTGAAAGCGTTAGCTTTCAATTTTACACTCAGGAAAAGAAAACGTTGGTTCCCTCATCTAAAATTTAGCGTTACTCAAATCTAGTTAAATAATTAATATATGTTCGTCCAATCTACTTGACTTTTAGTTAAATGTGATAAATTAAAAAGTTACTTTTTATTATGCTAATGTTGTGAATTATGTTATAATACTAACAACATTTATATTAAAATTTAATAATTATTTATCAATGATGTTACATTTATATTTTATATCAATAGGTCGCACACGAGACAAAGTACAAAATGACAATTTAATTTACGAATTTGTTTAAATTAAGAAACTTTTGTTAAGTAAACTAAACATTTTTCTGAGTGCATAATACTTCTTGCATTTCAATATGGGCTACCGTTGTTAATAGTAAATATTTTTATGTACCGAACGATTTCAATATGGGCTACCGTTGTTAATAGTAAATATTTTTATGTACCGAACGAATATGCAATCTTTTGCGAAAAATAGTTACTTAATTGCTATTTTTCTTCATACAGGCATGGGTGAAAAATAGTTGTAAAATTTTGTACGCTTGCAGGGGGTGAAAATACACAATTCTCATTTAAAAATTTGTGTCTCTGGTTCATTTATCATTCGCAGAGTTAAGTTAAGAATAAAAATCGAGCGCACGAAGATACGCAAAACTGAAACGTAAAACATGGATTAAATTACGGCGGTCACGGGGGCGTGCGACCACTCTCGAGCTTATTCTGATATTCATCACAGGGCTCAGAATAATTCCACGTTTATTTATTCCGCGAAGTCGGCCCTTTATCCACAATATGTGTATATTAATGCGTTTGAACACGCTCGAGCGTGGTGAATTTTAGCACGCGGATGCAGAATCCGCGTTCGCGAGATATTGCGCCGCGGTCGCTCCTGTCATCCACCCGGTAAAAAAAAATATATAACAAATGTGTTGCTAGGAATGCCTTATTTTTTTTTCATCCTTCGTTTTTCTACCTTTTTTCTTTACTTTTTCCTGAACGCGAAATAAAACAGGGTAATATGAAAATAAGTGAAACATATATATTAACTATAGCGAGTAAACAATAAATAAATAACTTAAACTTTTTTTACGATAATTAATATACTGTAAATACGTCTAATTATACTGAAAAAAAATTTATTACAATTTACGTGCCAGCGAGTTTCGTAGTAAACAAGTACATGTTTCAAACAAATAATAATAATATATATAATACACCTATACATTATTTATTTTATTAAGGTTCTGATAAATCTATTTAAACGTGAGAATGTTATCTGATTTTGGCTAATATAAACAATAAATGTTTCTGAAGAATAACGAATAAAACACTCGACATTCATTATCGATGTTTATATACATTTTATCATATTATCCTCTATGGATTATTATTGCTGGCATTAATTTCCAATAAAATCAGTTATGCACATCCAATTTATGGACTATATAATTATTGTTTAATTTATTGGAATACTGAAACAAAGTTTTAGATTTTGAAATGTACGCTTTCGTTACAACAGAATGGTGAAGTTTGAAGAAGGGTTTGGCGTTGTAACAAAAACTGAACGACATAATGCAATTTTCAATACTGTCATTGGCCATTAAGACATCAATGAACCTGTGACCGTAAACAGCTATAATTCTCAAGTTTTTCTGATCTGAACCGTTATCACGAACATTTATTACTTCCGTCATGTACATGTACGCTATGTATCTGAAGCTAAAGTCAGGATTTACGCAGTTTGAAAATAACTAATGGCTGATCGAAGCTTTTAAAGGTTTCCGCGAAAGAGAACTTTATTTGATAAAAGTATGTAATTTAATTATTCTGTCACGCAGAAGAGTGCGATAAACAATTTTGCTCATTTATTCCAAGGGAAATTGAACTTATGCCATGGTTTTGCTTTGTTTTACTTTTTGTTTGATTGTACTTTAATCGAAAATGTAACTGAGGTGTAAGTATTATAAAACAAACAAATTAAACATGTCCATTAAGTCATCAAAGTTTTATACGCATGGGATTACAGTTTCAGAAAATACTCTAGCTTATAAGTTTAAAGTCGTTTTCACCGCCAAGTTGTAATGATAAACTTTCGTTAGGACACTAGAAATGTATAAATATGAATATAATAAGAAAAATCAATGCAAATAATAATAAATAACAAACACGGGGGATTAATTTTAATAAATATTACGCTGAGAGAAAAATTATTGAATAAATTGTGCAAAATTGGAGGAGCTTTAATTTTTTATTAATATAAAATAATTAACATTTTTAAAGTGTAAAAAAGGTATTTTAATTTGTAAAAATTAAATGCCACTTTTATATCATCATTTTTCCTCTATGTAATTAATTCAAATATGATAAAAATTTCGTTCAATTCTTCATAAATTTAATTACATTAACATTTTTCTATTATAAAAATTAATTAAGTGGTATATGAAAATAATGTTCAATAACTTATTAGAAGGTAATAATTGTTATTAAAAAAATTTCAATTTTCAATTATGCAGATGGAAAAAAATGAAAAAAGGTAATTGAATCAAAACTCATTTTACTACGTTGGAATTATTATTTCAAATAGAAAGTTCGATGTTTTCAGTCATTTGATAAATGTACACATTATTACTCGAATTAGTAAACAATTTAGCCAATATTTTAACAAACTTGTATTGCTACTGCTGCCAGTTTTGTTGCATTTAACTGTTTCAAAGTACAAATATTTCTAGCTCATCTAACCAAAAATTTGCTAGTAAACGCTGTTCTTGTTCCCCCGTGAAATAATTAGTGAATTTAACTAATAAAATAATTTCATATTGTAAATGAAGTTTGTTTGTTAATCATTAAACACTTTATAATAAAATTTAATTGAATCTTCAGTTATTAAAATTATAAATTAAAGAAGTATTAGTTGAAATCACTTTTCGTGTCAGTGATTGATTTCTCGAGTCTACATTCGACTGCTTTGAACAAAGAAAGTGGCTGTATCGCGTTTTGTTTCGGTTCGTTAATACATCTCCTTCGATTTCATTCAATGACAGTTAACCGGAAGATCAAAGAAACTTTATGCATGTCTCGTCTTCATCGAAGCTTTGAAAATTGTCTTACTTGCAAGTAAGGAAAAGATATGAAAGGCAAATGGACAAAAGAAAAAAAAAGTCACGAGAGTATGATCTTGACTAATTTCTTCGAGCTTTTAAGTGTTGTGATATCGATTGGAAAATTGGCAGAGCAGTGAATATCAAGTTTCTGAATGTATAATTAAATTTTAAAATTAATACTTTGGTTATTTAAAGCTTGTTAAATATTGAAAATGTTTTTTAATATAATCGATCTCCCGTAAGAATGTAAATATTTATTTACTTGCACTGCAAAAGAAATAATACAAAAATTTGACATGATTTGTTTTAACTCCACAGTACGATTTAAAATTTTAAGTTTTACTATTACTTTTTTCTCAATGTATTTGCACTAATAGTATAATTAGATATATGTACAGTATATTCCTATAAAAGATAACAGGGTTCACTAAGTCTTCAATAGTAATAAAAATCCAACCATTTAAATAGTTGAATAAACACTACATTGATCGTAAAATTTCAATACAAGATTGTTAAATATACAATCACTTTATTTTAGCTGTGAAATTAACAACATCAATTATTAAATTTACAATTCAATTGTATGCTTAATAATTTGCATTACGCAAATGTCGTAATGTAAACATGTAAACGTATAAGCATACAAAATAATGTAAAATATAACATAAAAAACAGTCGTAATATTAACGATGTTTTTCTCATTGCGCGAGTAACAGGTTCACTAATACCTACTGAGCTTTTATCTTCAATCAGATTTTATTCAAAGCATCAAATCAACTAATAAAAAATGCGAATTGGTTTTTCAGTGAAAATTAAGATCAAAATAGAATCTTTATTGTTTACAAATAAAAAAGAAGTGAAAATAAAAAAAACGAATAACTGGAAGTAAATAACGAGAAGAATTGTTCGTATAAAAGTGAAAAGTAGAAAGTTAAATGGTAAATGTACACAACACATAGTTGTGTAAATTTATCATTGGTCATTACATATTAAACAAATATAATTAATACGTATTGACTCATTAATAATGAATAATATAATGGTTTAACTAAAGTTTAACAATTTAACTGTTTGTTAATAACTTTACCATTTTTTTTTTTTTTTGTAAAATTGGACAAAATATTACAAATATTCAAGGGTAATAATAAATATGATGTAAATGCCGGAGGGATTAGGGGGAACGTGTACGAGTCGTACACGTCGGATGACTTCCGGTCGCCGACGAAAGGTGCATCCTATTAACGGAACTGGCTTGTCGCGGTTGCTCCGGAGACGAGCGGATGACTTTGGAGCGACGGTGACGCGCGAGTCGAAGTCTGCGATGTTCGCGCCGGTAATTAATTCCGACGAATGTTGACGGTATAGGCAATAGAGACAATGGATTATTACGACGATAATGGCTAATTGACAACTTACCAGCTCGGAGACCAATGGTATCGACTTTCGACGCGGTCGAATGTCCGGCATGCTGTCAATGTTGCTGTAAAACGGATTGTCACCTAACGGAAGTCTGTAAGCAAAAAAGAAGGCCAAATTAAAATACGCTGCATTTGTTTTTCGGTAAATAAGAAATAAAAAGTTACAAATGCACGACAGTGAAATTTGTAAAACTATCCG
Source organism: Leptoteleia sp. ZL-2020 (assembly GCA_022817305.1). Classification (NCBI taxonomy): domain Eukaryota; kingdom Metazoa; phylum Arthropoda; class Insecta; order Hymenoptera; family Scelionidae; genus Leptoteleia; species Leptoteleia sp. ZL-2020. The sequence continues at coordinate 28,795 of JABFPN010001242.1, forward strand.
CGTTTAAAAATTAAAATTCACTTTTATCAATATTGAATTAAAATTGATCCAACAATCTAACTTTAGTTCAACGGTTTAACTTGGACGAAGTTATATTCTTTGTGAAAGTTAAAATATTTAGTAGCTTCCAATCGTTTTGCAATTTAATATAAGTAATTAGTAATACCAAGTGTACGAGTGGTTCCTGATACGTATTAGTAGTTTATAATTCAGAGAAATTTAATCCATTTCTATTTTATGCATTTTTTTATTTCAATATCAGATACCGCCATTTTTTATTATTTTAGAAAAAATAAAAATGAATATAACACGAATTCAATTTATTTATATACAATTTTATTTTATATTTTTTATGTTTCGTAATAAAAGCTAATAACATATGACTACTTGTGTTTAAACTATTTTAGAGATATTACGAGGCATAACTATATTTAATACGATTTACATGATATTCGCATGTGTACTAACAAAGCACACTATGACGGCGAAAGTTTTGTACTCTGAAGCATATAACAAAGCTCGTATCAGACTTTTGTAATGTTACACGTTTTGTAACTTACAAATTATACGAACTAAGTACACGAACTATACATTACACTGATATGATGTACATATTTATGATAATCATGTATCGCGACCCACATACAGTAAACTGACGTAAAATGCTAGACCACCATCAATCCATGTACTTGTCATTAGCACATTTTAAATTATTAATGAATTAATGTACGAATATATTGAATGTATAAAAATAAATTTAATGTTAATACTTGAAATAATTAAAACCTTTTATTTGTTATTAATAGTTATTCTCTTTAATTTAAGGAATTAAATTTAAGCTTTTAAAAAAATTAATTTAAGGAACAAATTTAAGCTTTTAAAATATATAATATACTGAAAATGTATTGTGAGGACAACTGAATGTAAATATTAAGATTGAATGAAAAAAAAACATTGCAGTTTTCTGTTTTCTTTTGTTTCCAATGTTTATATTCTTTCACAATATAGATCCAATAGTGTTTTCTGAGTTCAAGAAATATATAGAAGTAGTTAAATACTCGTTTTTGAAATAAAATAAAAAACAAGTCTATCATTTTATACACAAGCAACTTACTTTTTATAACAAATAATATAATTATATATGCAATTAAAATTTAACTTTGTCAATGATCTTCAATTTAAAGTTTTTATGTATGATCTAAATTTGTCTAATAAATAAAATATTTCTTTAATATTTTCAATTTATGTTACAAAAACTTTTACGTAAATGCCAAATAATTCCTTTTACAATAAAATTCAAATATGGCATCGTATAAGTAAAACTTGTCTGCGAGGACATAATGTATCTACATTTTTTAAAATCTGCTGTAAAATTTAACATTGTATAATAAAAGTACATTCAACGATTTTAGCTTGAAACGTGATACTAAATTTTTTACACATTAAAAAACACTAGAGTCAAATGATTTCTAGAAAGTTATATAAAACAATACCTAAAATTGTGTTATAAAGCATGCAATCTTAATTCTTTCAGGCTTTATGTGTAATAATGGAATGTTTTTCAATAAACAAATTTGTGATATGAAATATATGTATATAATAAATAAATTTATCCTTTTGAATTATAATAACCATTTTTATAAATACATAGTCAGCTTAAAGTGAAAATTTAAGTGCGAAAAATGTCCTTTAATTTTATTATTAAATATAGTCAATGCTTACGATTCTTTTACATAGTAAAGTCACAATTTACTTCTGTATATTTGATAATAAATTATGAACTTAGATTCCTACAACTTATTTTACTCAACTAAAGAAAATATGTGAGAAGCAGGAGTATAATGGTATAAGATTAAATGAGTAAAATGTATTATAAATTACATGTCGAAATTAAAATCAAATAAGTTTGAAAACACTGTCCTCAAAATGTGGTTTTAATTTTATTGATACGAAATAACTTTACATATATAATAAAAGCATAGATTTTCAGGAAACTTTATGATAAACGTTAGTTTCGTAACTACTAACAAATGAAAACTTTTCACGATATCAAGATGAGGCAAACATTTGGACTTACATTATTTGAATATATCTTTTATTATAACTGAAGAGTAGTTCGAGTTTTAGTTCTCTAACCTTTGAGATGTTCTATCTACAATAAGGAATTGGACAAATTTGCCCAGGAAACTTTTGTATGAAGAAATTACAGTAACCGTAAAAAATATACGATTTTTTTGGTTCAATAATACGGGATTAAAATGCTTCAATGCGCGTACAATTTTGTTTTTTATAAAAATGAGTTCTTTTATCCATGACATACATAAACTTGAGATAAAAATGGTTACACGAAAATTCGCATTGAAAACTTTATATTCAACTAGCTGACCCGGCGAACTTTGTTCCGCCTTAATGGCAATAAATAAGCAGATTGTGTTTTTTTTTTTTTGGAAAAAATACAAAAAAAAATTAAATAACTACATTAATCATTCATTATTATTTCTGTATTTTAGTACATAGGTTGCTCTTCACTTAAGTACCTTGTGATACACGACATTTTTTGTT
>JABFPN010001243.1:0-31340 GCA_022817305.1 Leptoteleia sp. ZL-2020
GAAATATACAAAGTTATCAGAACTAAATTTGTAGAGTTGTGACATATTTAGTTGTAATAACTGTAAATACAGTTGTAACAAATGTAAACTGCAGTCATCAGAACTATTTCCACCGCAACTCTATATTATAGTTGGTTTTGGCGTCAACTATACAAATGCAGTTGCGCTAAATGCAGCGGCACATTTGATTGCTATGGTACCCTAGGCTCGTATTGATAACTGCCTCTCTTATAACGTCAAAGTATAACTATCTTTCAAATTTTATCGTATCTCAATTGTTGCCACACCAGGCTCAGACATTGCGAGCCTTATTCTGCAGGATAAATAGAGAAATAAAGTTTCAACAACAATATCAGAACAGAATTTACAGCCTAACCTCTAAAACAACTTCGAAAACAATAAAATAAACTTGATATAATAAAAATTTCACTAAAATTGGCATCAAAAAACAGTACACATTACTAAAATTATATCTTAAAAGTTTTGCGTTAAAAAATTTTTAATTATAGTTATGTTTTATAGCCTTATTATTTAATTTTTATTATTAATTGATTTTCTCAATTCTGCTTTATAGTTGACTCAACTTTACATATTTATTGCACGAAGTGAACTGTACTTAGTTGACTCTAAAACCAACTTTATTTTTATAGTTAGGATAACCGAAATTTTCTCTCAGTGCGGAAGTCTCGGCTTTTTTCCCCTTGATCAAGGATCAACTGGGTCCAGCGCGAACGATTGATATTTCGACTTGACCTTGGTATAGTGGTGACGGCGACTGCCCGCGCTTTAATTAATGAGCCGAGACAGGTGCCAAATTAATTCGGGAAAAAGGGGGGGGGGAAGCAATGTCCAATGACAATAACCGATTGAACACACGAAAATATAAATAGCTAACGAACAATATAAAAATATATACAGCGACGGTTTTATAACGTTGATCACATTTGAAATAAAATATTGTTCACAAACAGTTTACAAACAAACCATCGCATGAAAATGTACTGAAACTTTTTTACATGAAATGGATTGAAGTCAATGCAATGCGGAGGAAAAGCTTTTAAACCAGCATAAAAAAAGCTGCTGGTTCAACACAATTTTCGAATTAGATCAATACGTATTGGATGGTAGATATGTGATATCTGAAACTATAATAAATATAACGGGTTTCAATTTCAGCGTTACACGAGAAAAATCATTTTTAAATTCAAAATAACGTTGAAAGGATACAATTGTTCGAAACTTTCAATAATTTAAATCAGCACTGCGTCTATTAATTTCTTAATGCTAACTATATATGTGATTGCAATTCTCAGAAAATTTTCATATAATTATGAAGAGTGGGTATATAGGTTTTTAAATTTCAGCTAGATGAAAGTAATTAATAATACTTAAAAATAATTAATTGATATTAATTATTATCATATTATAATTAATTTTGATTAATGCAATATAAAAATTAATAATTGAGGTATTATTTTAATAACATAACTGATATTTCACTGCAATAAAATTTATATACACGATGATATTAAAAAGTAGAAACCAGGGGATTTCATGTTTTAGTAAACTAAATCCTACACTGTGAAAAATACCAAATAGAATCAAGTAAAATCTAGTTTAACAAGCTGATTTAATAAATGTTATTAATTCAGTTTACCATGTAATGATATTATACTGGAAGAGTATAATGCCAAACTTTTAATTATATATAAAATTAATATTTTTTTCCTCTCAGTATTTAAGAAAAAATGCTAGATTTAACAGTATAAAGTTAAATTATAAGTACGAAGCATTTATTACTTTTATTAACGGAGTAAAGTAGATCACGAGAGTCTATTGAATTTTAAATTACTCATTGCTTTATTTATTTCGTTCAACCGAAGCATTCGCCATAATTTATAAGCGTATGAAACAGGCGACTGCGTTAAAGTTCGATTAATATTGGAAAACATTACGACTGGGGTTGAATTATTTCATATTAATAACTGCAACTATCATCTATTTTCAAAGCTTTCGATAATTATGACCTCCGGCTTTGTAAAATCGATTTTAGACTCCTGCGATATTATTCACTATGCTAAAAAGATGAATGAGAAATGTCTCTCAGATTCACTAATAGTATCATCTTAAATGATGAATGATGTCGTCGTCAATAATGCAATTTGATAATATAGTAACAATAATTGTCATGTACAATAAATACATTAAGGGAAACATCAGTGTGCAAAAATAAAACAATATAAAAATTTTGAAAATAAGTATATAAGTTGATACACAGAAAAATGTCATCTAGTTAATTTTCATGATAACTAGAATTCTGGTTATGTTAACCATATTATGGTTAGTTTAACTAAACATCTTAGTTAAGATTACAACTAAAATTTTATAATAATCATAAAAATTATCTACACGCATGGTTAACTTTTTTTCTGAGTGTAGATACGAATATTAAAGTCTTCATTAAATAAAAAAAAAACATAATTCTTTATTATTATTATTATTATTATTTACTGTGTTTAAACTGTTTATTAACGTTTTAGATATTTCAAGTTAAATATTCCTTTTATTCAACCCAAAGTATTATAAAGATTATTACTCCAACTACTGTCACTTTAACTTTACATATTTTAATATACACAATGTAACTTGTTTTTATAAATTCATTTTCCTTTTTTATTAAATTCGTTTCCTTAACTTCACATGAAAGAAACATTGCACCAGATTTAATAATTTCATGTCTCGCACTTTTTCTTTCCCCCTTTTTTTTTCTCTCATTTGTTTTCTTTTTTCTGAAATTGTTGAATTCCAAAGACAGAAATTTTATACCAGAAGCCCGACAGGAGACCTTCAGTACATTTAAACGTAATTACGTATTTAATTAAATACATGTAGAAACTTGGTGTATTTTTCAACTCATTTTTTCTTGTCACTTTTATGCTGTTCAACGAGGTCACAGAACGATAAAAGTGGATGGCGTTGTCATGGTTTGCGACGCGAGTCTCAGCTATTTTTTCTTTACAATATCTCCACGTTTTTTTCTCATTTATTATCATTAATAATTAATAATAATAAATAATAGATTAACGTGATGAATATCAGTTCAGTATTTAACACAGGTAAAGTCGAGAGTTATACATGTGAAGCCACGAACATCAGTCATCCAATTAAAACGAGACGCGAGACTTGCCCACGATTCTACCTATGAATAAATCAATCCCTTCGAGCTGTTAATTTTTATTTACCGTCTGGAGGAAGCAGCTTGTACACTGAGAAAAATTTATTAGCAGTTGCGACTATATTTTATACTAACTTGGTGATACTTGCACATTTATAGAATTTTTGATAATATGATATAGTATTTAAAGAAAGTATTGGAATAAAAATGAAAACAAGGAATAGAACCATGTTAACTTGCAGTAATTAGTCACACCCTTTACCACTATATTACCCTGATACTTGTAAATTAGGATCTACTTTACAAATATCTGTGACTGAAAACATTTAGGTACTTCCTCCCCCCTAATATTGATACTAAGGTTTGACAAAGGCCAATATGATTCCAGGTAGCAGCATAATAATTACTATAAGACAACGGATTCTGTTCCTTGATAATGACATTTTCAGTTAATATTTATTTAGAATGTATTTTATGTAATTTAATATGTCAAATCATAAGGAATACTATAAATTCACATATACTCTAGTATTTATGAAATATAGTAGTAAGTACCATTATATTATTCTCGGTGTAATCCACTTCTTTTCCTCTATAGTAATTAGATAAGAAGTTATCTACACGAGTATAGTTACTTCGTTAAAATACTACTAATTCAAGGAAATTCAACTTGGATGTAAATCTAAAAAATATTATAATTTTAATTCATAATTAGAGTTAATTAACTTTAATACAGTAAGTAATTAAAAAATATGGTAAATGTATAATACGCTAATTCCTCATGCTTATTTCATTTTCATTTAACATATGTATTAAATCCATTATAACAAGTTTAAAAGTTAGTCTCTTGTATTCATATTATCATTTATTTACATTATGTTTTTCATTACATTATATAAATATAATAAATAAGAACGTGATTTCACTAAATTTCGTTATATTTTCAAATCAATAAAAGCTTTAAAAACTATTATTTATACATGTTCTTGATTTTCATATTTGCACGAACCATGCGAGATTTTCTAATTTAATTACACAGTAGAGAATTACATTGTAGAATGAAATTCAAATCCCAGTGCATTCAAATTAATTACACAATTTCATTTAATTTAACACACTTGTCCATAGTATTTACATAGGAATTTTGACAATTCATTGTTCGCATCTTGAAAATTCATGACTGAAATAGACTCTTTGCATATACTGTAATTAACTTTCATAACTTTTTAATCATTTGTAACATGATTATGTGTATATATTATATTAAATGTACTAATTGTGTACCCTTAATATCACTGCATAACAGAAATTTATTGAATGAATGTAAATAAATGTTTTTTTTTTCAGTAATATGTAGAGAAAATGTAAAGAGAAAACTACAAATTTAAATTCCAGCTACAAACAGCCTTTGGAATTCAAATAACAACAAGAAATGCAATTCTGTTAGCACTAAAAAGTGGAGCCGAATGAAGAGTTCGATTTGTTTTTACGAATTCTAATAAAAAGTTTGCAGCAATCCCCTTTTTACTAACGTCGATCGTTCGTTGGAGCGTGCAAAATGAAACACGTACAAACGATTGTTCGTAATCCCAAAATCTTTATTTAAATAAAGAGGCAAAATGATAAGGAGAAAAAAAAGCACGTTTCGTGTATACCCCAAACTGATTACGTGTTCAGTATTGCAGAACGTCAGCATTTGGAACAATTCAATTTCTGCGATAAAAAGGCGCAAGGTGCTAACAAAAGGATTAAATATAAATTTCTATTGTGGGTATTATGTTTCCCTTTATGTTACTTCAATATATTCATAATTTAATGTTTAAATTCCTTTTCACGAGAACAATCGGAATGAATTGTATTGAAGATTTATTAACATTTTATTGTTGTTTATTGCTACAAATACCATATAAATATTTATATTAATTTATTATATAATTACTCATTTTAATTTATAAACAATCAATATCAAAATAATATTTATTAAAATGAACAAAAAAATATATTCAACAACAAGTGGAATCTTAATTTCAGATTAAATGAATGTTTATAGTAAATTGCATAGTGAAAGTGCATTATATAATATAATATCAACTACATATATTAATAAATTTTTCTCGGTGCAGGGTATCAATATTGTAAAATGGAATTGCAATTTATATAAGTTTTAATATCGAAATTCAAAGTTCAATTTAGGGTCGTCTACCTTACATCGTTCGGTCCAGTCCATTCAGATATAGCTCATTTATATTAGAAATGCAAACATAACGCACATTAACAATCCTGTAATTTCCATCCCGAAACAGATCTCGTCACAGAAATTTGTCTAATTTGCGAATTTTGGTCTTAATGTTTAATTGCGCTGCACTGTTATGACATTTCGTCATATAATAGGCTGTATTGCACACATCATTATAACCCTGCGTTTTGATTAAGTCGAAATTCATGCATAATCAACTAAGCACACTACAGTGACAAATGATTACGTTTGTACAGTGCCTGTTGCAAGTTAAAATTCAAATAATATACGTAGGGAAGTGTAAAGTGTACACGTATTCACAAAAAATGTGGAAAAAATTGAAAATTTTCGTTGTAACTTGAGTACATAATGGACAATATTGCAAAAAGTATAATTAAAAATTGTAAAATGTACTCATAAATGTGTAAAATTAAAGTGAGGAATCAAATATTTACGTCTTTTATGGATATATTTTATAATTTTTCTTATACTTTCGTAGATTTATCCGTTATGTCCTCAAAATACAAAAAAAAAACATTACAATTTGTTCAAACATTTTTCTCTCGGCGTACAACAAGTGACTAAACATGCATGTTTTATCTCCGACTTAAAACTTTTTAACGCATAAATCATGAGTCTCGAAATACCAAAGTTGTAAACTTTGAAAATAATATTTCTCTATTTCATTTTGTATTCAAGTTAATTTACTAACAAATTTAATCAGATAATATACTAAGCTAAAAAAAGATTATATTTCTTATAATGTGCATATGATGTAACTGATATTTTCATAAACCTCTGAGCTAATAAATTATTATTATGTTTGTATTACGGTTATATTAAGTGTGTGTGTGTTTGATTTAATAAATCAAAGAATCGGATAATATTTAGATGGACATGAATTGAAAGAAGAATTAACAGTTAGGTCAAAAAGAATCAATATTAAATGACTGATAAGATGTAATCAGAATTGGAAGGTTTGCAAAATGGTTCGAAACGCATCCATCAATGTCTTTCGTGATAAAAACGAGTGAACAACGATGCATGTATTTCTTTCGAAAACTACGTTACTAATGCGCAGAATAATAACGCAAATAAAAAGGGTTTTTATTCAGAAATAATGTATTCATTAATTGGATACCACGAAATTTAAATAATTGTTGAATAATGATTTATTTATTCATTACTAAAGAGTAAATAAAAAGTATAAAAATATATTACTTAAGCATTAGAATATTGTCTGTTATATTCCAACAATTTATAGATACCAAAAAAACCTCAAGCAATAAAAGTTATACAAAAATTGTTATGCTACTAGTGTAAAATTATAATTTTATTAATTTGTTAAGGCTTCCCCTTTTTTAAGGTAATTTTCTGTTTTCCAACGAAACAAAGGATAAATGTATTTAACTTTTCATTATACCCTTTGAAGCAAGTTTTTATATAATTTAACGTACTTCTCAATTTTATAAACTACCTTTGTTCGTTGACCGAAAAATTTAACTTCTTTATTATATCATAATCACCATATTCTCAGCTAAGTGAAACATTCCGCGTAATGAAAATCTAATTCTTATTCATCATTTTTATACATCATTTATAAATAAAATTTATTTACTTTTTATACATGTATGCATACATTATGCATGTTTAATATAAACATAATTATAATATCAAAAAAAAAAAAATTTATATTATCAAAATAAAAATATTTCATTTCAGAATAATTTTCTTTTCCTGGAAATTCACTTTTTAGTTAAAAACGACTTTTATATGTAACATTTTCGAGTTTTATTGCACATATATATACGTATTCGTGTATCATTTTCGAAGCGTCTACGGCAATGAATTATCCAACTCTTATTGCTCTGATGTTCTTTTATAGAGAAGATTACTATAATAATTCGATTACGTGTTTGTAAAAAAGATACATGAGATTATCCGTATGGAAGGTGGAGAACAGTAATAATTGAAACTAATTGATTTTCGTATTATTTTTTTCTTTTCGCGAAAACTAATAGAAAAAGTAAGCATAATAATTAATCTACTTCATATATGGCCTATAAAATTACTCCATCATAAAAATAAACAAATAATCGCTTAAATTATTAAATAGGTTCATGAATACCAAAACAGAACATAAAATAGAATATGTTATTTTTATTTATATTATGATGCTCCAGCATACAATGTACGCATTCCCCAAATGCACTAGCTTTAAAATTTCAAATTCCATTTTTCCAGCACACATTGCGAAAAATGTATTTGCAGTTACTACTGTATTTCATAAATAAACACTTTCTGATATATATACATTTATAGTATCCCTTTAACATAAAATATTTTTAAAAAATATTGAAGAAAGAATAGAACTCGTTACCTCACAGTTTCTAGTCGTGCCCTTTACCACCACTCTATACCAATGTTTGGAAAAGTAGGCCTTACTTCACGAATATCAGTGATTAGAAATAATTAGGCTACCCTTCCCCTACCAAAATGTGACAAAAATAAATGTTTTTTCCAGTAGAGTGGTGGTATTTTATGAATTGTACCAATTCTTATTACGAATAATACGAATAAATGCATTTAATAATAAATTACTCTCGGTGTATCACGAATTTTGAAATAAAAATGACATTCGATACTTTCTTCGGCAATTCTTATAAAAATGCAAAATCATCTAATCAATTTAAATTTCCTTCGTATAATTTCAAGTTCGAATTTATGTAAAAGAGTTAGGTCCGCTGTAAGAATTCGTCGTAGTCTATTCTTTGATTCCAATTCAATTATATTTGCATCGAGTTAAATGTACTTGAAATAAATACATTGTTCTTTGCTTCGTATACATTTAATTCATTGTAATTCAATCGCTAAAGTTATACATTAAAGAAAGTTACGATTCAAATGGATTTTAAATTAAAAAAATGCGTTAAAATAAAGTGACATTTTAGTGATCACGTAAATCACTTAAATCTGTGATTATAAGCAGAAAAGCTTAACGTTTTTTCACCATAAATTTCCGTTAAAAATACTTTATACATTCATTTTTGTCATACTTTACAATGTAAAATATTATACTTTGAATTAAATAGAAAAAAATTTAATAACAATCGTTATAAAAGAACTTTTAAGCTTTGTTATACACAGAAAAAAAGGTCTAACAAAAATTACTATCTTGTTAGTAAAGTAGTCGCATACTTGAACAAATTATAAAATTGCTATCTTACGTCAGCAGAACGTATCAGTTTATCGACAGTTACTGTTCGAAAGCAGATAATAGTTGCTAACATTCTCTAACTTGAGATAGTTCTCCTAACTTGAGCTAACAATTTTTCAAATTGCTCAAGTATATGTCCACTTTACTAACGTGTTTTAATAGATCCTTTTATATTTAAAAATTGTTATTATACTTCATTAATAATCACCCATCTCTCAATCAAATCAAATAAAGGCAAATAACAAACTAGTAACATTTTTATGGCACAATGAAACACCATAAAAAGTGGCATAATAGGTCGATGAAAGTTAATCAACTTTTAAGATAATAATAAATGTCCATACAATATTAACGCATCGTATCTAGCGTACACCGTAACTTCTACAAATTAAAACATCAATTTTTAATTGTACGGCAAATGTTGAAGAGAGAATAAAGGTGTTTTCCATCTGTTAATAATTAATTTTATTAATACAGGCCAGCTTCAAAGATTAAAGTATTTCACAGGCGCATATGAATTAATATAAATTTACACTTTAAAAGGAATATTGTTACATTAAACATTAACAAAAAAAGTAGTATTAATTATTACACTGGTATAAATTAAAATTTCAATCAATTGTTAATTACTTTGCAACATCATTGTGACAATATTTTTTTTAATTCAAAAAAGTGAATAATTTTGCAATAAATTATTACGAAAATGTCTTTTCTTTGTACATTTATTGTTTTCTGTATTGATTTATGCCAAAAACTGAAATAGCAGTTTACAAAAATTTTTATATTCAATCTGAATGACAAAAAGATTCAATTAAAATATTAACACAAAAGTACAAAGGAATCGATAAAACTGAAGAATATTTAATCGAAACAATTATTTTAAAGTTTATTTTGCAGGAAAAGCTTTCAATATTTAATATTTTAATTAACGCCTCGCAATAAATTTATAACTCTATTTTTATTTTAAAATCAAGTGTTGCCTTTTGTTGACTTTTGCAGGACTACTTTGCGTATCAAAGTTAAAATGTTTTTATGAATCTAATTATTTCACTTTTTAGATGATAAAAACAATTTTTATATTAAATTTTTATATCAAAAACAATTTTTATATTAAATCGCCTTGCTTCCCAATCACACATTCAGTAATCTGCAAAATGAATTAAAATTTTGCCTAAAAAAGTATCAATTCTTAAAACTTTTTAGAGGTTATTAACTGCCACGTCAAAATCATGTAAACAATGCAACGTTTAAGCTTTCCCTTACTGATTACTGTCCCAAACGATACCAATGAAATGAAATTAATTTAGCAATAAAATATTTTACCTCGTCCATTCCAAAAACATCTGATCTAAACTGCTATTGTTCATTCACTCAATTTCATTTATCAATAATGCCACAATGTATCCTAACCCTAAACTAATTTCTTGTAACTTCAATAACAACAAACAAACTGACGACTAGATAAAAATCAGTATCCCTAACACGTTTCAATCCATTTATCTTGCTGAGAAAACAACCCGCCTCTCCCCTCGCGAAACTTTTCACCAGTCTCCTACATCTCAAAAAGATACACCAAGAAAAATGTAATCGAACCGTCCAAACTCAACTAATTCAATAACCAACTCGATTGAATAAACTGAATATTTGACAGTGCTTTTAAAACGTGATTCAACCGGATTACCGATTCAGACCCCAAAGCCCGACCATAATTCAATTGACCCGACCAAACTTTTCTCCGCACGGTGAATCATACAAAAAAGGCAAAAAAAAAACAAAAACAAAATACCGAATATAACCAAAAAAATACAAAGGCAACAAATTTACAACACGGAACACGCTTGAACCTGCTTGAGCGCGTTCGCACTCGTCTAATTTCTGTCTAATTCGACGTGACTTACAATTCAAAGGAACATCCCCGAGCGAGCGCTTGCGTCTCCTGAGAAGTTTGATCGGTACCAATTTGTTGACGGACTCGAACATGCTGACCGAACAACGCTTTGACAGCCAATGACACGCGAGATATCGCCGCGATAACGGCGCACGGGAAGGCTCGAGCCAACGGGGCTTCCTTTTCGGCTGGACTTCGGACGAGCACTGGGAAACGGCCCGGAAAATTGGCCCGGAGAGAAGACGAACAGGAAGCGGACGCGGACGGACGGGTCTTGGTCCGTTTTCTGAGCGCGTACGTTTGCGTTCGCTGGGCATCGAGGGCGCCGCGACGCTCAACGCCATGATTTTCGCGCAAGCTTCCTGCGAGCCGATCGATCGCAGTCGTCTGCCACGAGCGGCACCATAACCCGAGAGCATAGTTTTCCCAGTGAGCGACGCGCCCGCAAATCATCAAATTCCGCGAGGTCCTGCACAACACGACCGGAGGAGAGAGCTAAAACAATTTCTTGAATAAAAAGTTTAGATTAATTTGGCACCGTATTGGGGAGATGATGAAATTTATTTGCCGTTTCGATAGAAAGCTTTTAAAATGCGATCATTCGCACGCTGATCATTAGAATTTTAAAAGCAGTTTACTGGGGTGTGATAGTCTGTTGAATAAAGATTAAAAGATTAAAAACATTAAAAATAAATTTCACGTTTTCTGGATCAAATTTCAATAAACTGTTTTATAATTGGTTCCCTTTTGCAGGGACATTTGATTTGTCATATTTCAATAAACGGTTTATTAAAAAGTGACGTATAGTTCACAAAAGAATTTATTTATTCAATTTAATTTAGGTAAAAAAAGTGATTTTTTTTTTGTGTGACGCTGTTTGTCACATAAATAATTTGAAATTCTGCTTACTTAACGTGTAAGTATGAAAACCACGGTAGATAGATTTAATTAATCAAGAATATTTATTCGATGGCTTGATACTTAGAAAAATGTATATATTTCCATGAGAAAATTGTATGTTTATAGTTTGTGACAATTGTGATAAATAAATCAGAGCAATAATAAAGAATCGTTATTTTTTCGATCTGCTTCAATATCATAACATTTTACTGACTTTTATAAAACAGTTTATTAAAAGCTGCTAGTTTGCAATTAAAGCTGCCGTATTCATAAACGAGTTTCTCAAAATACAATAACCTGAAAAATTTGGCACAAATGAGAATTGAGTTTACTAAAACTTGTAGTATACATTTTTCTCCGCGCAGAGAAAAATAAAATCAATTGTAATAACCAGCAGTTCAAAATTACCCTAGTAACAGAGGATATCTTACAGATATCATTAAGATATCTTATAAGGATATTTTATCGGATAATTATCCAATAAAAGTGTATCATTAGAATATCCCTGGAGCATCTCAAGTATCGCGATATATATATTTACAAAGCATAGATTTTTTCATCTGTAGCAATATCCGAATAAAACCAGATGAGTAATAAAAATATGATTATGTCTGTTGAATTCTGTTCCATATTTCTACTCAGGTCGAAATATGTTTTTTATAGATATCAATATTAATAGAACTTAAAATGAGGCAACTGTTATAATAGTAATTAGTTTAAATTACAGATTATTTGTAATAATAATCAGCACTGTTAATATTTTATAATTAAAAGATGTAATAATTTGCTGTTGTAGAATTGAATAAAAATGTATTACGAAAGTACATTTTTATACATTTTTATATACAAGTAAGTGATGGATGCAAAAAACTAACTATTAAGTGCCCTAAAAAGTGCTGATTTTTGTTCTTAGTTTCAGGTATATTGATGCATGCTTTTTAAAAAGTACCTTTGTCCGATCCGCGTTAACGATGTTCGCTGGCTTTGCACGGTTTCGCAGCTCACCCGTTCACTGAATCTCACATCGCCAATGCGACGACATTCGTATCTGGATGCATGAAAGCTTTAGGCTTTTAATGAATTATAGGCTTTAGGATATTTCAAGTGATTTGATGCGAACAAGAACAGCTGAAACATTTTAGATAAAAAGAATTGATCAATTCAAATTGGGATGCTCTTTTTATAAAATTTTGAAAATTATAATTATTATTATTAAAGTAATTATCTTTATTATAATTATTAAAACAATTAGCTAAACAAAAATTAGATTTGGTTCTGAATGAAGGCAATTTGTATAAAAAAAAGTCGATTGGCTTAATTTTCTTTCTCTTTTCTTCATACTTAACGATGAAGTTTATTCATTCCGTTCAAAAGCTTATATAGAATTTTTAATTTTTACCGCAATGACAAAAAATTGTAATTAAGAAAATTAATTGAATTCTGTTAGAAGCACTATGAAGTCCACACAAATCCAAATAGAAAGTTTTATGGACTTTCTTTTATCGATTTTATGACTAAAAAAAAAACAAGAAACATTAAATATCTGGAATATTTACAACATATTTCCAAATTTGACTTATCCTTTGGCTTTGATCTATCAATAAAATTTTTTTCACGACACATAAAATATACCCAACTCGAAAATAAATATGTTTAAATAATAGGAAACAAAGGATGACAATAAAACTGTTTACATCCTTGATAAGTAATGTAATATTAAATATTTATATAGTATTTATAAAAGATCTCAAGTCTCTATCAACATAAAAAATTGTTTTGCAATATCTTTAAATATAAATTGCATATGAATATTAAAGTTTAATAAGATTTATGGACATTGAAGAATTGAACCAGAATATCAATAAAATATGATTTTACTGACAGTTTACGATCTACTCCATAAAAGAACAAGAAATCTATAAGCAATATATTAAACAAATATTGTCAATATATTTTTATGTGATAAAAGCATATTACTAATATTTATTATTATGCTTACATAATTATATTACACATTTATATTATATTCCACAAAAGAGAAAAAGGAAAATGCTTGTATATGCTATCAAACTATGAAAAAATCAACTATATTCTGTACAATACAAAAGTTTAACTAAAATTATGCTGCAGCATTACATAATCTCATCAAGTATAATTCACTATATTTAGAATCATTTTGCAAATAAATATATCTAATAATGCCTCATTATAAACAACTTTGTGATCAAGTGGTAAAATTACTTAATTTTTATTCAATTAGGTGCCAGTATAATACCAAGTTAAGAAAACCTTTTTAAATAAAACTATAAAATTTTTTTTATTTCAAGTATAAATAAAATTACATACACTGCGGAAAAATCTTCATGACAAAGTCTGAATTTTAAACTAGTAGGTCTGAAATTCAAATTATACTATGCACGTCAGACTAACTCTATCAATTTTTCTATTATAACATAACCTAACTTACGGTGTTTTTAATACTACGTCTGACGTTCAGACTCAAAATATTATTAATTTCTTTTTTCGCAGTGTATATTATATAATAACTTGATCCAATCAATATTTGGATTATCCATCAAACTCACAAGGTAAAAACTTGCAATATATTTTTATATAAAATGTGTTGAAAGTATGAAAATATTGTAAAATATTTAATATATGAACTATGATACATATACGTATATAAATATAAATATATAAAAATACGTTAACAAGAAAAATATATTAGCAATATGTTTCTTGTTTTATTAGAATCATTCTTCAAAACTTCAAATCATACTTTCAAAACTATCATTCATTATCTTTATAAAACGCACTCACATCATAAATTTTAGTTAACAGTACAAAATGCAAATAAACAACGGTTCATTATGGACAATTTTCACTAGAAGACTCTGTCAATCCGTTATCTACAACAAAATAAAACGCGTTTAATATGCAATTAGGTAATTAATGTAAATATTAAGCGGGAAACTCACCTTCGAGCAAATGAGGGAGGTTATCACAGGTCTTGAAATGCGTGGTTGTAGACGAGTCGTAAGCCGTGAGAATTTGCCGCGTTTCTTCGAGCCAATTCCAGAAAATGAGCTTCTGCTGTCGCAAACTCAAGTCCATTCGAAGTAAAGTTAAATTTTTCGCTACAGTGGCGTCTATAGAATTAACGTTATGACCGTCTAAAACGACGATACTTATTTCCGAATTTTTGTCACACCTGAAATTAGACATTTATTACACCATTAATGCCGACATCAAACTGTACTTCATGAATTTAAATCCTTAATTTTATTTTAATATGGTCGTATACATTCGAGGTTATATTATTGTAAAAGCTATTTAATTCCTTTTATATTATATACAAATTATATACACACTCGAACCCTTTTAACGAAAATTCTATGGAAAAAAGTATTGGTTTAATGGAACAAATGAGCGGGAATTGTTTTTGGCGCGCTAATTTAAACTCTTGAGAATAAAATATTACTTTAAAACATAATTTTGCAATGAACAAAGTTTATTTACAAACGAAAATATTTGAAAAATCAAATTTATAAAAAAAATGATTGAAATATTGTATTATTGTCTGAAATTTATATTTATAACTTTACTGAAATTATTTCTGTCATCGTTTAAACTATCGCCAGCAAGGGAATACTTCGGTTCCAAAAATTTTCTTCAAAAGGAGTCCAAATATATATATCTTTAAATTTTTAACTTATAAATCTTTTCAAAATACCTGCATTTATCGAAAAACTAATTGAAAAGAATATTAGATAAACTTGTTTCTATAGCATTTGAGAATTAAGGAAGATCCATATATATTTAACACGTAAGATTGACAGTCCTTTAATTAGTTATTAATAAACTTAGTGTAACTTAATCAACAGGTCTAAAATGTCATCTTCTTAATAACAATTTAAATAATATATTTAATAATTCCGTTGACAGTGTAGTCATAATGTCAAGGTTACTGATCTTATCGTCAACTAACTAAAGGACATTAGTTTAAAACTCGAAGAGAATTAATTTTTTTTTTCAAATGAAATTCACAGAAGTCATTCCCACGTGAAATTATCATGCGGGTTTCCGCATGGAATTTCAACGTGTAATTTCCAACTTGATTAATTTGACGTGTCAAATATAGGTGGAACTTTCATAAGGAAGTTTCTTGTGTATTTTTTAAATAGAGATGTCTTATCAAGTTTTTATGAAACAGCAAGAAATTTCTTCTAAATTAATAAAATTTAGTGGATTTTAATATGCACGATATATATTATTGAATTAATTAAAAAGAATACTCTTTTCTATACTTCAATTGAGTTTGAAATGCCATAGCTACAGACCGGAACTCTTCATTCTTTTATTGTGAAATATTAAAATTGAATTATTAAATCAAGTATAAAAATGTCTGTATTAAGTATTAATAATTTAAAATCAAAGTTATTTCAAGAATTTCTTCATTAATTTTATATATTAAAACGAATTTGTCCTTTCAAGAATATAATTTCTTTTTTGCACAACTCTAAAGAAATCCTTTAGATAATACAAATGTATATAATTCACTTTCTAGAAAAGTTGACATTTCAACGTAAATGCATTTATTGAAGTAGCAATTTTAATATACATATATATATATATATATCAGACTGAAGCGTTAAATTGTGATCATACCATGACATAACTTGCTCCCTTAGATATTCCGCTGCTGGGAAGCTTAACGATTGTTTTGGACATATAAAGAGAAGCAGCAAACCATTAACATTTCTCTCTTCAATCACTAAACCCGGTCGTGCTGACAAATACAGCAACAAAATTAAATTCACCGTGATTCCACAAATCATACCATACTCCAGACCTAAACCCAAGCAACTAAACAATGTCACAATCAGTGGGATGAGGTCAACCTCTGAAATATACAATATTTTCTCAAAAATTTTAAGCTAATTAAATAAACAAATATAAAAATATATGATTATAATTAGAAAAGCTGGTACTTTTGAGCCCAAAAGTTGATCGAGGGCTACCTTGTAAGCACCATTTTATCGAGAATTCCTTTATGCTGGAACTTTTATCTCGTAATGTGTATTGGAGTGTACTGATTCGTCGTACAAGTCATGTTATTACGTACTTGAATGACGAGTCTGAACACTCCACACCTTCCCTTTCGCAATGGCGAAATAGTGAGAAAACGCCACAAAAGGAGGCATCAAACCCGTATCATGAATACATGTATATATTTATATTCAATGACTTATAAAAAATGTAATCTATAAAAGTTCATCAAATTTAGTCACGTGCAGAGATTTTGTCTGATTTGAAAATATGCTTTTCATACTTGTCCAATTTGTTATCTTATAATTTGAATCGCTGCTCTTGCTGATAAACATTCTTAGATATTATTTAAATCAAATAACATTGTTTTTGCACAAATAAACTGTTTGATATAAATAGCTATTCTATTTTATCGAATTTAAAACTTTATCAGGTCTAGATATACGTATCAACCTCTTTTTCACAGTACTTCTTATAATGACAGAAGAATGCATTTTATTTGCTCAGTCTCAGTTTGACGATAACACAGTTGACCTAGCGCAAAATGAAAATAAATAATAAACAGACGGAAGTATAATATTTTAGAAATGATCGCTCAGAGCTTACTCTTTGTTCTCCATAGCAAATGGAATATGTGAACTTCAAGCATGTAATACATGGCGACTATAATAACAGCAGCGAGACTGGCTTTTGGGATGAACCTAAAAGTTGAGGTCAACAAACCGCAAGCGAATAAAATGAGACAGCCAGTCAATATTCCACCCATCGGTGTTCTCACTCCGGAAGCGTTGTTTACGGCGGTCCTCGTAAAACTTCCGGCGGTAGGCATGGATCTCGCAAAACTTCCGAATATATTACAAAGGCCCAAAGCAATCATTTCCTGATTGGCGTCCACTGTCTTGCCTTTAGCTAAAAACAAATTATTAATTAGTCAACATTATTCAATCATTATAATAATGCCGTCAATTATAAGTTGCCAGTTATAACATATCTTAATGCTAAAATCTTAGAAAACGGAGATTGCAATTCTTCGAATTAAATTCCACGATTATTGTTATCAATACCATTACGATATTTTATATGGAAATTTTTTTGCATGATACTATATTATAAACGTAATCCCATTATGCATCTATAAATCGATAAGATAATCCAATTAGGGGATAGAATTTGTTTACAGTTTTTATCAATTTCTCTAGATTTCTATCGTTTCTTTTTCAAATACTGAATTAAAACATTATTTATGTTTGCAAATCAGATGCATTAAAAATTAATTGCATGTCTTTAATTTTCGAATAAAGAATTGAAATAAGCGCTTACTCAAAAAAAAATTTTCTATGAAGTACTTAAGTATAGGTACTAATAAAATTAGAGTTAAATAAAAAAATAATTAATATGCAGCACAATTTTTTCTTCTAATGCGACGTAACACAGGTCGTGTCAGAGATAAATGACTCGCTTGTTTGCCATTTTCACCGCGATAAAAAATAAACCAAACGGCAGAGATCAATGGCTACTATTATGTTTACACGCACCATAAATAATTTATAGAGTATCGCTATTTTCTTATGGCGCTCCGACATAATTTTATAGAGAATTGAAAATATTTAAATGAATTCACAAGTCGATAAAATTCGTTATCAGCATCATAAACTTCCATTTTATGTGGTGTTAAAAAAAGAATATTTTAATAAAACATGGCAAATAGATTTTAAAATGTTCCTTCTTTTCCTTAATTACAATCACAAATAATTGGCACTTATTTTTAAAGCACTAGTTGTTACATCTGATTTATAGCAATGTATTTAAACAAGCCCGTATTTATTTTTACATTGTTTACATTGAACTCATTTTATTGCCATAATATTAACAATGAAAACTTCTCTCTTCCATATGGCTCAATAATTGTCGATAAATTCCAACAGGACACTAAAAGAAATTCGTTTTACTATATTATATAACAAATGGGGGCTATTTATTGATTTATAGTATTCTTTAAAGTACGATATGTTAAAATTTCTAAAATACACTTTAAAACATTTAGATCAAAATATCATTATCTAGGTATAGAACTCATTATTTCAGAATCACCATTCACGCATTTTACCACTACTCTACAACATCGACTGAAAAAACATCAGTCTTCTCGAAGTAGTGCGTAAGTCAAACTGAATTGGAATAAAATCTGATATCGGCGTATAGAGTTTTGTTTACCGAATGCTTTAGCGATGGCGATAGTCTCGAGAATGGCAATTGCAGGCACGGAAGCGACACTACTTCCCAGCTCTTCGATCATGTTCCGGAAATTAAACGTTTGATTTCCATGAGTGGTAGCGAAAGGTGGAGGAGAAAAGGGTGGCAAACCCTCCGTGATATTGCCGGTCACTTTAAAGGGTTCCAGACCGTACAGCGAAAGCACATATGCCAGAATTATTCCGCCGATCACAACCAAAGCATTCCTCGCCAATGATATCAACCACATGCATTTCTGAACGGTAGTACCAGCTCGCCGTCCGGGCAAATTCTGCAATTTATTTTTATGCTATTATAATATAAATGTAATTATAAACGTATCTTTTGTATAGCAACAAAGAAAGATAATTCAATTCTACATCTATAAATATTTTTAGTCAGTTTTTATATTTTGTCTGCTCCTAATATTTTGTCTGCTCCCAAAAAATATATCACCTTAGTACGCCACCCTTACATGTCTATTTCTTTAAAACTAACTTAAGTAGTGTGTATATATATATTTCATAATCAATGAATATGATCGATTCGTTCTTTACCTAATTTGATATCTTTTTCTGTCTGCTTTGAAATAATCCATTCTATATTATGCACAATTATTAACTTTTTCTGAACATCGAATATGTTATTATTAATATTATTTATTTATTATTTTTTCATCTCTTGACAGCTGTATATTAAGAATGTTCTATCTATTTCTCATTCGAATAATGAAGATAGAACAAAATGAAAAGTAGAACATTTTGATTAGATTATGATAAAGACAAAAATGGAACTTTGATCGAATTTCTATCAAAAATGAGACCGGTTCTAATCATATGTCGGCTACGATTGAACTACTAACCAAAACAAATTTTGATCACAATTATGATTTAAAAAAGCGTTTATTCTTAATCCCAAAAATATCTTAGTAAAATACTAGATACACCTAATTAATTATAGTGAAATAAACGTTTAAAGTAGTATAATTTTTCTAATTTTTTTTTTAATTTGTATTTTTCAGCTGTAAAAAATTTGATTAAAATATAATTTTTACCAATTTTTTAAAATATTTCATACAACACTTTCAACAAGTATAGATGTTGATCTATTTTAGAGTATATACATTTTCCATTTCAGTTAAAATACGGTCGACAAAATTATCAGCGGTTGCTGTCAATATTTCATCTAGTGAAGCTAACGAGTTTATTATTTATGTCTGATGAAGTACTGTCTACAATAGCCAATTTATACCACGTGAACCGTATTATCAGATTCGGATAACATATTTTTTTTCAATGATTAATTTTCAATTTCATTTCACATGTTCGATACAGAATGCGTTTGGTAAAATAAATGATTATATAATTTGACATACTATTATTGATGTATAATAAAATAATAATGACAGGTATGTAAAAAAATGTCATCATACAAGTCTGCATAAATTTTAATCCAATAAATAATAATATATTCAATTAACATAATAATTCGATCAGAAAAATCTTATACTTGACTCGTTCCATTTTCTCATTTGCAAGGAACTGATTTACTCTAACTAAAGAAGATACTGATATTCAAGTTCTTAATATTGATATTCATAATGAGATCACTTAGCATTAATATGAATTCTTTAAATAAATAAAAGTATTTCTTATAATATGATACAGAATTTTAAAAAAATATATTAGAAAAAGATGTTACTAAGGATTAGAACTCTTTACCTCACTGTCACGAATTATGTCCTTTATTCAGGTCTTATTTGACAAATATCAGTGATAGAAAACATTTAGATCCCTCTTTTATTCACATTAGAGTTTTACAATAACCAATATGTTCCAAAGAGATGGTATAGAGAGGTGGTAAAGCACCTGACTGGTGACTGTGAGAGATAACGTGTTCTATTCCATGATAAAGACACTTTTTTCTAATATATCTTTTTAATATGTAGTCTTTAAATTTTATTATATCAATTTTAAGAAACAGGCACATATCCCTGAGAGAATATAACCATTAATATAATTCTCTCAGTGTAACGTTTACTGACTTTTGAAGTATTAAAAAAAAATAAAATCTTACTTTCAATCCCACAAGCATGCAGATAGATATGAACCCAAGTAAAGTGTCCCCCAATTTGACATCTTCAATGTGCTTTATCACTTTTTTAATAGAATCTACGAAAGAGTTACTTCTGCCACTTATACCAAGAATTGGACTTAGTTGTGAACTAGCTATCATTAATGCAGCAGCATTTGTAAAACCGCATATTACCGGCATACTGATAAAGTCAATTAGGAATCCAAGCCGCAGTGTACCAACGGCAGTTATCACACACCCTGTTAAGAAGCATAATAGTACCTGCAAATACATCGTTCTTTTTCAATTATAATACAAATAATCTCATTTACATATTGCATACAGTATTAACTATACCTCATTCGATAGGAACGTATACAAAAAGAGACGTAAATATTTATTAATATGTACGAATGCATGTTAAATGTTCGTTTATATTAAGAAACTTTTCTGATGCTAAGAAAATATCTCCTTCTTTTTATCTTTTTTTAATAGAAAATTTAGTTATATAGAAAATTATTAATTTACAGAAAGGATTTGTTGTGTTATGAAATTGAAGTATAGTTAAAATTAAGTTTGAATTCTAGATGGAAATCAGGTATTGAATTTCAGAGTCAGTTAGGGTAAATCAATAAATGATACTTGCTGCAAAATCTTCGCCATACGATAGCACATGAGGTTGCGTTAAAACCGCAGTTATGGCCGTAGGACCAATGGTAACGTCTTTGGTACTCCCGAAGATGGTATAAACAAAACTTCCCATGAAACTACTGTATAATCCATACTGGAAATATAAAGAAGTCATTTATAACATTATTAACTGTTTATTGAGGAGCAGTGTTAAATAATAAATAAGTGAAATATAAATGCAATTATGGTATAAAACAAATAATTGATTTTTTACATCTATTAAGTGCTGTTATCATATATATTTGTTCTTGTTATTTTCTTGCATCATTGAAATCTTAATAATTTATTTGTTTATTTTTATTTAGACGTAGAAATAAAACTCATAAAAAATTAAAAGATGTTATCTCCGAACATAAAACTTTTATAAATGAATAATTTAAAACTTATAAATGTATCACGAAAGAATGTTTATTTCAAAAGCATTGCACATGTCATCAACAATTATTTTGATTATTCCGTGACAAATATTGAATATTTTTACATGATAAACTTACAAGTAACATAAATAACTGCATTATTGTAATAAAATCAATATTTGTATTAACTTGAATAATACGTTTCAAATAAAAGATATAACACACCAGAAGACTTGTGTTCACGATTAGTCTGCACACCAATAAATAAAAGATAATGAAAATTACTAAACATTTAAACGATACAATAACTTTCTTGTAACTTCAATTTAAACAATGTGATGAAGAGTTCTGGTTGAATTAATCATATTATGGTTATATCGACTAAAAATCTGGTAACTGTATTGATAAATGTCTCAACTGTGTACAACTAAAATTACGTCATATTATTTTTAAATTAATAATTTCATAATGAATAAGAAATGAAGTTAAATATAATCAAATACTGAAAGAAAACGAGGGCACTATTGATTGTTTTGACTGACGGTCAGTTGGAAATAATCAGTAAAATTAACTGAGAAATTATTCGCTCGATGCATTTCCACTGATTTTCTAGTTTTTGCCACCTGCCTTCTTTTTCTCTCAATGGAAAAAAATATTGACAACTATGATTTTAATTTAATAAAGCAGAAAATAACCAACATTATTTAAACAACTTGAACTTTATATAGGAATATAATTAAGATATTTTATTGCTTCATTTAATTTTACAAAATACTCTATTCGTGCTAAATATTTATCCGCACATTTATTTATATGTATACTTCATTAATCATAAATCCAATAACTGACTGCATAAGGGATAACACAAATATCCCAAGCAGTCGTATAACTTATTAAAACCTGTTTTATCCTGGTACAAACAATAATATATATTCCAAAGAAAAAATAAGTACAGGATTAAAACAGACTGACGATATTAATTGACAGATTATCAATTAAATTTCTATTCATAATAGCCGAATTGCATTATATTTTTACTTATTTATTTCTCTTTATTTTGAAGCATTATCATTACTATAATGATTAAGAATCTGACATTTTAATGGAATATCTTTTCACTGCAATAACATCCTCATTTCTAAATGCCACGATTATTTTCAGTTTCGATACAAATTTGCATTGCTCCAAATAAACTTTTCCAATCGATTAATGCATCGTTATTTACAGCTAAAAGTTTCGGATAAAATCCAATTGCCAGGAGTTTACTTATATAAATCTGTATTACACTAATATAATATATATCATAATTGTTGCAAAAGCTGGCAATAATTTACAATTACAAGTTTTCAATACCGTCAGGATAATGGACGATAATTTACCTGGGCTGGTAAACCAGCCACGACTGCGTAAGCGATGCCTTGTGGAATTGCAGTTAACCCCACCGTTATCCCGGCCAAACTATCCTGGAGGAATTTGTTCCACGAGTAATCCGGAAGCCATGTGACGATCGGGATCTTTCGACGAAGAATATCCTTCGCATTGCTCCACGAGCAGGCCATCTCTCTTCCTGTTCTTAAACCAATTCCTTCATGCAACGCGCGTACGAACAAGTGGGATATAAAACACCTCCCCAAAAAAGGAATGAGAGAGGAAAAAAAAGAGAATTCAAACTCGAGCCACCATTCGAAAGCTCACTCCACCGAATACATTTAACATTGAAACAGTATTGACAAACAAATTTCAAGTCTCTAAAAATAAATTCTTTAAATGCCAGTTTCATTCGCACCAAAGACATTATCAACTCTCTATTTATCTTATTTATTTCTTATTGATTTTATCGACACTTATGCGAACTGGCTGTTTTTAGATTAGAATAGCAAAGAATTTAACATTTAGGTTGATAAACTTGAAAGTTGAATTTATGCAAAAATCTGTTGATTTAAATTAACAAATATGTGAATGTGTAAATTTAAACTGGATGGCTGTTCTCCAGTCACGTTTAAAACATTGAAACATTAAAACAAATAAATGGTAAACAGAAAAGATAAAATAAAAGTTTTGACTCCTGTAGAGTGCTTTTTCATATTTAATAATGTTACTGCTTTAAATTGTAATTTCAGCTTTCATTATACTGTTGTGTTTGTCATTGGATCAATAACTTTAACTCGAAAATAATGTGTTTAATATTATTTTGTTATTATAGTCGATGATTTATCTTATCCTGGGAAATCAATTAAAAAGTTTAAATTTACACGTATCAAAAACTAATGTGAAATTAGAATAATTTTATTTTATGCACCGAGAGATATTTATTAGTAATTGCTATTATGTTTTGTTTGTAATAACTATCGGGATGTATGTACGTTTACAGTATCCCTTACAATATAATATAGTATTTGAAAAACGTGTAGGAAAAAAAGACAACCTTGTCAAGGAATAGAATTCTTTACCTCACAATCACCAGTCACGCGCTTTATATACTACTACCCTATGCCACCGCTGGGAGTAACAAGAATAAACAAGCGAGAAAAATAAACAAGCAAGAAAAATAAACAAGATTCGAAAAAGTTAAACCCCTCCTCTCGCATAAAACGAAACTATAAAATAAACTAGTTTACTTTATAGCATAATCAAAATTTCAAAAAAAAAAAAAGCAATATTTAACAGCTATCTATATATTTTATAAATTTGACCACATCATATTGCAAGAAATAATATACACGCATACACTTACACCTACGAATTGTTACATAGTAGTGCCATATAGTAGCGTTTACTGATAAATTTCACTCGGTGTGTTTGATGAAAATAAAACAAATCTTACTTGGCTGATTGAAATAGTACGTTGTCATCCTCCTAAACGTATTTTAGATAACGCCTATCAGTATCAGAAATTAATCCAGCGGAATCGCGCCGATTAAGATAACGTTTAATCGAAAGGATAATACGGTTTCAGCGACCGAATGCAAAACTAGCACATTTCGCTGGCCAACGGCAAGATTTTCTATGAGCGCAGTTGTAACGGGGACACGAAAGTTTAGAACAATAATTTCAATTTACGTAATCAAGGTAACTCTGGTCAATTAGAGAGAACAAAGAGGAGAGTCGGTTTATGTGATAAATATTGTAACTGTCTCGATGAAACTATCATGTTTCATTTAAGTAGTACATTGTCATCAGATAATCATATACTATCCGAACCATTAACATATGTGCATATGAATAAGACTAAACTTGTTATGCACAGATATTTATTGCGGTAATACGCGAACGTAGCAACCATAACATTTGTTAATAACGTTTGAATCGAAGAAATCAATGGTTTATTTCTTTTTTTTTGCTTATTATTTCAAATTCAATTAATATTTTTATAGTTTCAGTCTTTATTTTGTTTGTGTATATTTCTGTCTTTGTTGCGTAACACGAAAAAAAAAAATAACAAAACTCGAAAATTTCTTGTAAGAAATGTTAAATTTTTGTATAAATAAGTACAGTCACTAAATAAGTCACTGCAAAATGATTTTGGACAACAAATATATTGTCATTAATAGAATTGAGGACAAATAACATCGTTGCGTTGGCCTAACAATGCACCTTTTTTTGTTTTACCGAAATTTTACGTTTTTACCGACAGAGTACCGTATACTGTATTCACAGCATAATTCTTACTAACAATGTGATTGGCTTATGTAAAATTCGTAACTTTGTTGTTCTCTGGCCAAAATAAAGCAAAAATAAAAATAAATCTTACTAGTTCACCTTAATTTTTTCCCGTGTAATAATTACAGTTTATTATTCAATAATAGCAGTTAAGAAAAATTAATCGGCAGAACGGTTATTGAATATTTAGTAAACTTTAAAATTAACGGACAAAATTAATTTTTTGTGGAACAATTCAATCGACTGTTGAAGGGCAATGGTTCATAGCAGGTATAGACCCGCTATAAATTGGTTCAATAAATTTGTCACTTAAAATTCAATGACATCACCCCCAAGTGAAAACGATTTCATAGCCACTTGCGGCTAATTCCATTTTACATTTCTTTGCAACATATATTATCAAAGCAGCTTTAAGAGATTTATCACACGACGAAAAATAAATGAATTAATTTCACCGAGAGAAATGAGTCATAAATATTTAGATTTTAAAAGTAACAGTTTACTGCTTTTAAACTTAATAGACGTGTGTATGTGTAAAGTTAAATTACAGTCGTTGAATAATATTTATGTGGCTGTAATCAAATATCTTTGTTTTGACGAGGAAATTGTACTGTTTTCTACGATAAAAAATTTGCTGCGTGTGCCTTTACGATCAATTCTAATTGCTAAAAACAAGAACGAGAGAAGTTAAAACTAAGGTGGATAAATTGATTATATTTTTCGATATAATAGAAATTTTAACTGTTTACCATAATACAAAAGTTTTCGTTGTTATATATCCGAGTTTCTGTTGAAAACAGTAAAATTTTCGTATCAATTTCTCTCAGTGTATTAAGTGGCATTCGAACACCAGAATTCAATTTATGAACTTTACTTTTATTTATTCACTCATAATAAAAAGTGTAAAAGAAATAATAAATTAAAAATTGATTCCAATAAAGCTATAAATATAAATATGTGTATATTCAACTATTAAATGCAGTAAATTATTTTAAACAAAATGTAAAGCAAATATATTAATAGCTGTCCTACACTCATCTTGTGTATTAGTACAATGGTTTATATCAGTTAACATTACATGAAAACTAATATCATATAATGATTAGCATGCGAGGAATAATCAAACTATCATATTATAAATGTCTGAAGAACATCTAATTGTGGTGCAACAGCACCAACCACAGTTTTAAATACAATTTTAAATATACTATTAAAAATTATATCAAGTTTAGTGCAAGAATATAAAATTTAAATATTAAGTTTAATATGTTATTCACTGTACTAAGACTGAAACTATAAAATATTATATTATGCTTGCTAAAAAAGTACAAAGTATTTTTGTTCTAATAAGTCAATATTTTCTGCAAGCAAAGTTTTGCAAAGCTAAGTCAGTATAAACTGAAATTATTAACATAAATAAATCAATAGAAATCAAATTCACGCGCACACATTTACTCGTGTCCTATTATCTTCTTTTTGTGCATTACAATTAATTATATCTATTAAAATTCCTTCCTTTAAGGCTACCGCGAATAACTTCACATTTTCAAGACCTATAACTAAACAAACTATATTGTTTATTAATAATAAATACATACCATATGCAAGCATATGTATTTTCTTATTTAGTTATCGTATTTAATGTTTCATCTGTAATTATTCTTTTGTTTATTATCTTTTTTAACAAATTAAATAACACATTTTATGTGAGTCTGCATTTTGTAATTTAAGATGACAATGTACTATTGATCCTTTCCACATCAACACACTTTTACAATACAATTAATTGCAATAAGACTTTTTCAGTAAGAACTCAACTATTCTGAATTTATATTGCAATCGAAAATTGATATTCTACGGATAAGATAATCAAAGATTATTGAACGATAACGAATAAATTTCTAATTTATTCTACAAATATACTCATAGTTTCATTTAAAATAGTGAAATTAAGTTTCTACAAATGTACACAATCTTTGACCTTTAAAAAAGTAAAATGGATCAGCCGAAAAAAATGCTTAATATACAAAGACGTCTTACGTTTTATATGTTTTTTGCTACTTTTTTCAGCTGACTTACATTTATGAACATATAACAAGCATTGTCATTATCATCTAATTAATATCATTAATTTTATAATAGAGATATTGTCAATTAAAATATATTGTAAGAATTAATTAATTTTTTAACAATTTACATTAAATTTAGTTGATTATATTTATTTATATTTCGTTGCAAGAAGATTTATATAAGATGTTAAAATCCTTTCAATTAAATATTGTATGTAAAAAATTATTTATGTTTCTAAAATGAACAAAGTTAATTAAAAATGGTTGAAAATTTGCTTTTTTAACAAGTATCCAAAAATCAGAATTTATTTCATTAGATTTAAACTGGGTAACAATTATTAAATGTATTCCTTGCACTTTCACTATAGACGCAGTGTCGGTGTAATCTTTGCATTTTTGAAAGAAAGTACAGAACAAACCTGATTAAATGTAAGAAGCTTGAGTTGCACACATAGCAATTGGTTATTCCTTTCTAACAGTACACATCTCGTTCGCATAAATGCATTTAAAGCTCGGCGGTTTTAAAATAAAAATCATTTGCAACAACCACACTGTTGATACAGCAATTTTCAACGTAAATATAAATAAAATGCGCTAACCGTACTCGTGAAACTGTTCGCCACGTCGTTAGCGCTTTAGTAAACTATCTGTGAATGACTGGTACTTCCACTGAAGAGGACACAATCAACCAATGAAACTGTCATGTTGTTTACACCACAGTCTTATAAGAAAAAGAATGATACAGATATGGGTACATTTGTCACATTTATTTGCTTTAATCGCAATCCAAATTGGTCTTGATAATAAGATTTTACAACTGAATGAATTATATCGACCTATATCTGTCATTAATACTTATAACAATAATCAAATCAGCAAACATCTTATTGTCTGTCATTAGTTTTCTACCTTGCAAACAATGTAATATAAATAATCAGAAACAATGTTCAAAATTTACAAAATTTTAAAGTAAATTTCTCAATTGTTTTTAATTAATTAAATGAGATTAACTAATTTGTTTAAACAATTTTATTTATATGTTTCAGATACATATTTTGTACAACTACAATACAAAAAATTGATTAGTAGTTGGTAATTACTATTATAAAACTTATAAAATAATTTTTAAAAAAATATTAGAAAGAAATGTCTTCCAGGAATAGAACTCGCAACTTCACAATTACCAGTCACGTTCTTTTTCACAACTCTTAAAAAACAAAATTTAATATGAAATTGTTAATTGGCAAAAAATTAATACTGTACTATGACATTTATTTGTGCAAATTTTAATATTTTCGTAAAGTTTAATTGCTTTAAAGTTATGAAATTAATGTATTTGTGTAATTCAAAAATTAATATTGTTGTTTTTATTTTAAATTCAATTTGTATTACACATTACTAAATGCAAATGCATTTTAATTTCAACCTCAAAACTTTATGATTTATAAACTTTTTGGCGCTTATTAGTTTTCTGTGTAATATTTAATACACGGTCTCGGATGTATACAATTAGATTTCATTAATTATTCTATCCACGAATAACTGACCACAAAAGACTTGCCCAAATGAAATGGTATGCGGTGATAATAATTTGTACTCTTTGATAATAAAACGTATTTCTGTATTACTTCTGTAGAATTATGTTTACTAAAAAAAGCATAAAATTAATTAAAAAGTCCACAATTGAAATAATATTTAATTAAACAAATTAATTCCAAAATATTTGAGATTTTTCAAGAATATTTCTATGTTTCCAGAAATATTTGTAGTGTAATTCTGAAATATTCAAAGAATATTTATTTTCTATAAATGTATAATAATTATAGATTCAAACATTAAAATATCTCTTTGGTCTTCATTGATAACAAAACAATTAAAGGTTTTCTTTTGTTTTCTTCTTATTATTGGATCATTAAGGAAAATAAATGTAATAATAAAATCAGATGAATTTTAAATTTAAGTATTCTTTTGAAAACAAAATATTCTTAAATTATTGGATTTATAAATTAATATATTAAATATACAATATGATATTGGAAAAGTTCTTGTTCCAATATATATTTTTTTTTTACATTTATTAATTTCTATTATTTCTCCAATGTTTTGTCCACTGTATTATGTAGTTAACTTTTCTTTTAAATGAAATATACATATAACATTAACATAATATAACACCAAATGTCAGCACAAAGATATTTATGTGGAAAAGTCGCAATAACATAAATCATAAACTTAGCTATGACTGCACATAACTTCAGTTCCACCAATTTTTCTATGTCATTATTATGATTTATAGCACACTTACAATACACAAGTATCATCAAACTTGTGAATCTAACTTAACTTTAATTGCAAAGTAATATATTACTTACACGAAAATAATAAATAAATAATAAGTTAATATGCAAATACTTTAAGTTAACATACTCAGTAGTACTAATGCAACAAAATACTAGATATTAATATATATTAATTATTCTTTCTTCTTGATTAATATAATTATTAATACTTTATAAAACTTTACAAATTTTATATTTGAATGCAAGCATCGAGTATAATATCAAATACTAAACATATAACTAGTATTAAATTTGTGGAATTTTATTAATAAACAACATAATTTCCGAAATTCTTTCATAAAAATTTATTAATATTTACATCATATCACCATGTTCCCTGCATTTTGTAGATTATTTACTGACAAGAAACTTATCCTGAAAAAAATAACAAATAGCAGATTAAATTTCAGTTAAATTTAAATTTCACTAATACTGAAAGTAGGTTTGAAAATCATAAATGGCTCATTACCTTGTATTAAAAAGCTAATTTCTTCATTAATAAATACATTTGTTGATCAATTTCAAAACCATGTAAATTATTTGCATCTCCCTGAAGTCGCATTAATAAACCACCAAATGATACGTATGCTGATAACCTGCTACTAGCAGATTCACTATTAATGTCATCTCCTTCTATCCTGTACACTTTTCCATACATGACATACTCAAAACTATCTGCTTTTGAACCACCTTCTTGCTCAAGACCACTCCATTCACCTGTTGTATTATCTGGATAGCCATCTTCTCTTAAAGTTGTCGCCAAAACCAATCGAAATTTGGCTCCTAACTCTACCGGGTACAACCACGAGTTGATGTCAAGAATAAGGTCCATTTTGAATGATTCCGATTCGCAATGTAATCGACTTACTCGGTCAAATTTTTTTCCTTCCGGGTCGATGTCTTTTACATTAAAAATATCTTCAAATAGTACGCCTGTCATTTTGTACTTGTTAATTTGTATTATAAATTCTTTTGGTTTGCTTGGGACACGAGACTTGTTTCAACTCGGTTAAACTTGGTTAAACTAAACCACAGTCTAGAACATGCTTCCAAGTTATATATTTGTTAGCAAACATAACCAAAAAATATGTTTACACGTGAACAGCGCCATCTTTAAGATATTTAGGAAGTCACGATTTACATTCAGGTTAGAATTGGTAATAATAAAACTTATTATCAAATGGTAAAACTCTAGTTTAGCAACAGGTTCAACATGAAGGTAGTCTTTTTTTTTAAATCTAACATTACTTACATTCAATACATAATTCAAAATTAATTTTTTTAGTTATTTTTGTTTATCTCAAAATTTTTTTGATATTCAGGTGATGTAGTAAGTCTGCTGCCACGGAGTTAGTGTTTTTGTAATTATTATTCTGTAAATGCTGATTTGATGCTTGCAATTGATTCAGCATATTTTTTAGACATGGGAAAATTGTATTCAATTAAAAAGTCTGAA